>JARWLC010000001.1:186094105-186256605 GCA_033318265.1 Phyllotis vaccarum | reverse complement strand
ATCAGATGTGCAAAACGGTCTACTTGGCTCCCTGTGTAGTTTAAAGTGTTTGTGTAAACAGCAGAGAGATCCTGTTAATTATAAAGACTTCCTCACATTCAGTGCAGCCAGTTCTGGTCTCCTCTGATGGTAAAGCAGATAGGCCCAGCCATTTGGAGACAGGAAGGCTTTATTGAAAGGGTAACATTAGCCTGAAAGAGAGAGCAATAGGTGCCTCCATGTGCACAAACACAGAGGGGGGAGGAGGGAGGAAGAGGCAGACAGACAGACAGACAGACAGACAGACAGACATGTTAACTCAGGATTCACTCCCCCTAGTCTGAGGAGGGTCTCAGAAGGATGGAGAGAAGAGAGAACAAAGGAAAAACAAAGAGAGACAAAGCTGGGGTCTGAGCAAAGGGAGGGAAGACAGGGAAGAAAGGAGATGGATCTAGAGCATCGTCCATGGCAGGAATTCAGGGTAAAGATGTCACAGCTACTGCCTCCGTCACTGCACACAGTACACCTGCCCTTCTGGACCACAGGGCCTCGTTGGCATCATGAATGGACAGTGCCAGCATGCACAAAGCCTAGAATGGTCAGCAAATCAACACGCAGAAACCAGCTCAGCCTCAGCCACTGGAATCTTGAGAATCGTTGACATTTATCTATGTCTGTCCCACAGAGACGATGGAGAAAGACACTCTGGGAAAGGCAGAGTGTATGTCATCCTGGGAGCTACGGACACTTTGGAGCACAGAGGCGAGAACTCTTAGTTCTCCCAGTTCTAGATAGCACCCAGATGGGGCCTCACAAGTAAAATACTGAGTAAAACTGACAAAGATAGAACACCTAGAGTTTTCAGTTTGGAATGTGCCAGACATGTCACTTGGGGGGGGGGGGGTGTCATTTTTCAACGACAGCAAAAGGATGCTTTTGACTCATGTAGAATCTTAATTCAAATCTTGTGTCTTTCTAAATACCTCAGAAATGTACTCCCAGGCACCATCAGTTTGGACATCACGGTTTCACATTTGCTAATTCCTTAAAATATTTACCAAGTGCTTTCTGAAGTTTGGCCCTGGATAGATGATATAGCAGAAGAAATGCTCTTTGCAGATGCACGTTAGAATCCCAAACATGAGCAGCTATTTATTGATTTATTTATTTATGATTGATTGATTGATTGATTGATTTAATGGGTATAAATGCTCTGCCTGTATATATGTTGTGCATAACATGAGTGCCTCGTGCCTACAAAGGCCAGAAGAATTTTTTGGATTCCCTGGAACTGGAGTTAACATTGGTTGTGAGCCACCATGTGGGTGCTGAGAATCCAGGTCCTCTATAAGAGCAGTAAGTGTACTTAACCACGGAGACATCTCTCTAGCTACATGAATAAAAATTTAAGGAACATTGTGTCCTCAAAAAATTAAAATAGGGACTCCACAAGATATTATGTACACATATTTATAATAGAATTATTCACAATAACTTAAAGAAAGAATAACACACGTATCTATCTGTGGATGGATGAATGAATTATAAAATGTAGAGTAGACAACAGTATTCAGCCTAAAAAATGCATGAAAGATTTAGAAATAATACAAAAGCAACCCCCCAAACATGCTAAGTGAAAGTAGTAAGACATAAAAGATAACATAGTATATTGTTCTGTTCACGTGAAATATCCAGATAAGTAATTCTACAGACATGTATCTGAGCTGACTGACAGGTGTGAGCAGTAGAAAGTACTTACTTAATGGCTTAACATTTCTCTTGGGGTGATGAAATATTTTTTAAAAAGATGAAATCAGGGGTCATACAATATTGCAGAGGTATTAGATGTTACTGAATCGTTCACATTAAAGGGTCACAATTTTTTTAAAGAGCATGTTCCAAAACTATAAAATACTTCTGGATAGCTTATATTACTTATGGTGGAGGAGCTTGGGAAAGGTAACTAGAGGGAAATATCATGTGTAGAGACAGTAAGAGAAGAGGTGGCAACGGGCCCCAGGCAGTGACTAAAGACAACAAGGTGAGAAAGTGCTTGGAACATTCGAGAATGGGAAGGAAGTCCATGGCTGGAGTACAAATAGTAAAGGAAGCTGTGGTGTGAGATAAGGATGCACAGGTAGGCGAGAGCAGGCTTTTATAGGCATTTTCTATTTATTTATTTATTCTGGCATTGGTGGGCATCAGGAAGAGAAGTAACACCGCCAGGCTTATGTGGTAAAAGCAGTCTGGTTGCTTTGAGAAGGATGAATCAGAGGCTAAAAGATAATAGTTTATCAGATCCCAAGTGAGCAGCCCTTTATACAAGTACATTCAAGCAACACTAAATGGTAAGGGGGTGGGGAGAGGGAGAGAGGAACAGACAGACAAAGAGAGAGAAAAAATAATTAAAGAAAAAAATACCTTGAATTTGAAACCGAGTGGTATGTGGAGGCATCGGAGAGAGCGTAGGAGTGGAAATGATGTAAATAATTCATACGTAAATTCTCAAAATCTGAAAAATTAAATTTAAAAATTATTGTTTTCTGGACACTAATTTAAGTCCTCTATTTCTCCCGGCTCTTCTTCCCCTTCATATCCCCCCATCTTCAAGGATTTTACATTTATGGTGATCCTTTCCGAATTTAATATTGGAGTACTGCATTAACCTGAATCCCACTCATCCCTCCCCTTCTGACTCATCTCCAGCCCCCTGTTTCATGACCTTTTCTTCTTTAATTATCATTCCTGCATATAATACACTCAAACACACATATTCATATATACATAACCTGCTGAGTCCATTTACTGTTGCCCATATGTGTTTGTGGTTAGAGCACACCACCTGGGAATAGAACATCTATCAGGAAAAAACAGTCAAGAAAACAAAGGACCCAATTAGAACAATGGACTTTACCTCCGAACAGAGAGTCACCCAAAGAAGAAACAAACATGGATTTGAAATATCTCCAAAAGCGTTCAGCATTCTTAGCAATTAGGAACATGCAAATTTAAAACTACTTGGAGATTTCATTTTACCCCAATCAGAATAGCTAAAAATCTAGGACCAAGAAAACAGCCCACCCTGCCTTACCCCTCCTTCTCTCTCTCTCTCTCTCTCTCTCTCTCTCTCTCTCTCTCTCTCTCTCTCTCTCTCTCTCTCTCTCTATCTCCTCACTGATCCCTCCCTCTCTCTGCAAGAGACTTAGGAGGAAAATGAGGTATTATTCAGACCTTGAAGAAAAGACATTATTAGAAACCACAGTGTAATTCTGGAAATCACCCCTATTCTTCAAAATTTGACTGGGGGCCATGATTAAGGCAACAAGGCACAGAAACAGCAAAAGAGGTATAAAACTGGGAAGCAAGGGGCAAATTCGTCATTATTTGTGGACGATATAGTAATATACACAATTTTTTCAGGAAAATCTGTAGGCCAATGTCATTAAGAGAATTCATTACCTTTTCTTGAAGACCACCACCAACAAATAATCTGAATATATGCTAAAAAAGTTAGATAACAGAAAAGTTAAACAAAAATTAAATTAAGAATTATAGCATTCCTAATTACAACCAATAATCAGATTATCTAGCAGGAACCTGACAAAGATGGAAAAGTCCTCTGAATAAAATTATTGTTAATGTAAAACATAAAATAATAACCAAACAAATTCAGAAATATTTTCTGAGAAGGCTCCATGTCTCACACATCTCTAATTTGATGTTTTGTGTAAAGCAATCCCAACTAAAAACGTACAAGTCAATTCAGTTGAAACTTCATAGTTCAATTCTTAAACCACCATGACAATTTGGGAACAAAATGAGAAATGACTTTTCTTCCAGATATCCACATTTATCCTAATGCTTCACTGTTTTTTAATGTCTTAATACAGTAACAAAAAATGCCTAAAGAAGCAAATTATGTAGACATCATAACATAAGATCCATACACAATGGACCGTGTAAGCCAAGATAGTATGAAAATCACTTGGGGGAGAAGGAAACTCAATAAACTAGGTCAAGGCAGCTGTAGTGTGGCTATCCAGAGGGGGAAAGGGACCCTTGAGTTCTCACCTCATACCAGTCACCAAAAGCCAATTCTAAAGGGAATTAAATGTACCTGTATGAGCCCTGGCATATCTGAAAAATTCTTCCATCTTCTCTCTCCCTCCCCCCTCCCTCCCTCTCTCCCTCTCTGTATTTTTCTATATGAGCAGAATTGAGAGTTTTCAGACCATAGCTCATCGCTGACAGTTCCTTAGAAGTTGGTCAATATTTGCTCATTTTCATGGTGGGAGAGGAGTCTGCGGTTAGATAAATACTTCTTCCCCTTAGCAGCCCCTCTTCCTTTATGGTTGCCATGATTTTTCTCCCTTTCCATAAGATTAAACATACATACACACACACACATACACACACACATCACACATACACACACACACATATAAAGACATACACACACATACACACATATACATACATACACACACATACACACAGATATACACATATACACACATATAAACATACACACACATATATACACACATACACACATATAAACATACACACACATATATATACACATACACACATGTACATACAAATACACACACACTAAGGAAGCTATAGATGCTGCTTTGTTTTGTGACTATTCTAGAACTTGCCTCCCCCAAAGCCACCAGGAATGCTTGTTGTGTCTTGTTTCTTCTCCTTTGCTTTCTTTGGCTCTGTTCTCTCCCCTCCTGCCTTGCCAACGCAGCCCCCTGTCCATACTACCTTCAGATTGCCCTTCTCCGGGGACCTGTGACTGACTTGTACCCACATCAACATTCTGCTCTGGCTGAACTGCCTCTTTCTCCCGGGACTAAAGCTGATGCTGAGTTCAGTCTCTGCTCTCCTTCTTGTTGTGTGATTCAACTCACTTTAAATCCACTTTATCAATTAGGGGAGGGGAGCTTTGTGAAGAGTATATGATACTCTTGCCAGGGACCTGGGTTCAGTTCTTAGCCCTCACCGGATGCCTTACTCCTAGTGGGTAACTGCAGGGGACCAGCTCCTTCTTGTGCTGCAAGTGGGCATGCAGGCAAAACACATATACAAATAAAAAGATAAATAATCCTTTTAAAGTAATTTATTTTTTAAAAATGTTACTCTTTGGAATGTCATATATGCTCAATATTCTTAGCTTGCTTGCTTTTGAAACTGCCTACTTATCTTTCTGTTTAACCCAGGGTACCCAGTTCTCATTAGAGTCCCCGATTTCACCAATAATATTGGAGGAACAGCAGTATTTCCTTTTCACTACGGTAGGTTTCTTCACATATTGTACGCCTTTTCCCTATATTTCATAATTTAGAAATTTTCATACAGCTGAATTTGCTGCTGGTTTTGTTTTTCATCTTTAAGTGATGAGACGTGTAAGCAGGGCTGGTGTTTTCCATAAACATTTTGAGTAAAGAATCTCTGCTTCCCCTTGGTTGTTCTTGGCTTCTCTGATCTCAGACTAGAGGGCTTCTTTGGTGTAAATTTACAACACTCTCATTGTTACTGAGCTGCCAGAGGGGAGTTAGGAGGAAGCCTGAGCTCTGGGTAGCATTCACAGGACTATTTATCTCTGTGGCAATTCTTTCCATGACTGGTGAAGCTGTTGTTCTTTGCTCAGTGTTTTAATTCACATCTACTTGGCACAGTCTCTACCCCAGGATAAACCTGGGTTACACTCAGACTCCTTCCTGGTGCTACCGCTTGACGTATGGAGGAAGTAACTCCATGGCCCCAAGAGGGCTTTCTTTGATGTGGTCCCTCATTGAATCCCAGGTCTCTCCAACACCACTGGTTTCAGAAGCTTCTGATACTTGGAATTGCAAGCCACAGGATATGGCATCACCTGAGGATTTATGCATTCTTTTCAATGCACCCTGGTCCAAGTTAGGAAGATGTAATGGCTTCCTACAATTTGTGATCCACATTCTCTTCTGAATCTACAAACCCTCATTATTTTGACCTCTCTCTTCTTACTCAATGGCCTCATTTCTAGTCCCCGGCCTGAAAAAGTGCTGCTGTAATAAATGATGTTAAGCCCTGAAGGTCAAGTGAATGCAAACATACCAGGTTACTCTCTGCCATAGATCCTGATTTTCAGTTCTGACCCCTCCAGATGAACTCATGACTGTGGTTACATTTTGTACGTGCTAACAAATAAAGCTCGCCTGAAGATCAGAGGGCAGAGCAAGCCACAGAGTTAGCCTCAGAGGCCCAGGCAGTGGTGGCACTCACCTTTAATCTTTGTACTGGGGAGGCAGAGACAGGCAAATCTCTGAGAGTTCAAAGCTATTGTGGGCTACCTACACAAGATTAATCCAGTCTAAAAAGAAACAGAACCTGGCAGTGATGGCTCATACCTTTAATCCCAGTGTAGAATGATTGAGGCAGGAAATGATATGTTGGGCAAAGACAGGAATATAAAGGATATGGAGACAAGATCTCCCACTTTCTGTTGAGGAGTTGATAAAGTGAGACATGGCTATGGTCTATTCCTTTGTCTTTCTGATCTTTCAACATTTACTCCAATATCTGGTTCCCGGTTTTTATTATAAGACCAATTAGGATTTGTGCAACACATGATCATGTATACTTCACTCCACATAATAAGCCTCTTTCTTAGGAAAGAAACTGGTATTGTCTTCAACCTTAAACTCCTGCACTATGCCTATACCGATGCCAGCTATGGTATTATCCTCAATTTGAACCTCCTTCACTAGGCCTACCAAAACTCCTCCAACCTTTGCTAATTGTGATGACCAGTCCCCAGTCTTCAGTTCTTCTCTGCCCACTTCACAACTTTCTTAGTTTTTAAAGGGTACTTTTGCTTAAAAGGAAGGAACTTTAGTGATGAGATGGATGTCTGTGTTTACATGAACATCTGACCCAAACATCTGGCAGCTGGCTTCATTAGACACACTCTGCTGGTGTTTGCTATGTGGCATTTGCTTACAGGCACCAGAGTTAGCAGGTGAGGGTCTATGTCAAGCACAAGGCCTTGTCATGTCACGAATATTTAGTGTTTTTAGAACAGCCCTGTAGAACTGCCTGAGAACACAAATGTCACAAAAGCCATGGAGGGCTTGCTGGAGAAATGACTCACTGGGTAAAGACTTGTTGCGTGAGCATAGCGATCTAAGTTCCAATGGTCAGACCCCATATAAAAAGCAACACAAGGCAGCATGTGTAATGAGCCTCAGCTTTTCTGAAGTAACATGGATGGCTAGGAAAGGAAATTTTCCTGATGTACAGGAGCTCTGGCACTGTATATCATGCAGAATGAGAGATCCTGTCTCAAAAAAAGTAAGAGGTAAGGACTGATAGCAGGGATTGTCTTCTGATCTCCATGTGGGCCACCATGCCATGTGGGCACCCAGACTCTCACATAACATACACTCTCACACACACAAACACACATGTACACACACACACACACACACACACGTATCATCTTTGAGGAACTGCCCTGACTGTTTGTTGTAGGTTAGGTATCTTCTAAATCAAGATTTCCGGTATTTAAAAGCAGAAGGGAAGTGCATTAGAGCTCTTAAAAGAGACTCAGAGAGCCTGTCCACAAAACCTCGAGTGACAAATGACTGACATCTGGATTTTCCTCCCATGTCCTTCCTTTCTTCTTCAGTAAAGGGACAGGAAACCAATACCTGAACTAACCCTCCTTGTCAGGGTGGCTGAAAATTTCTCTACGATATAAATCACATGTAAATTTATCAAAATGTGAAGCAGAAGAAATATGGAAGTAAGAGAACCTACTGCTCCTCTAACAGGATGACCAGATACTGATGTAATAAAGAAAAGGTATGCTCCCCCACCCCAAGGCCAACCAGCTGATCTTACCACATCTCCTTCTTTGGTGTATTCTGATCATAGAAATAAGAAGTTTGAGACCCAGTGAATGTCAATCTTTGGTCAGTTTCACCAGGTATCTAGACACATAGGCAACCCCACCAAAACAGCAGAGAGCCAACACATGAATAAAGGAAATCTTCACAGAGACTATGATGACCTTTGCAACCTGCAGAATCACAGGGTCCTCCTCAAGGGTCCTTAATTAAAAGAAAGACTTTCGCCTTTGGAACCTGTGCCTGCTTTGCTTTTGACCTCACTGCTAATTAGATCTTGAAAAGACAAGTGTAGGTATTTCTTCAAAGATAAGGATGCATACAGCAGGAAATACCCAGGTTGTCTTGCTTGTGACTGATAGAATATGACTCCTATGCACACACATGGATTACATTAGGGCCAGTAGCAAAAACATTAACTGTACTTTTATTTTCTCTAAAGGAGGGCTATGACAGGAAGACATTACCAGGAAGTGTTTATGTTACAAGCTTCTGTCCTGAAGTCTTGATGGGTTCTGTTGTCTTAATCTATTCGGCTTCCTCCAGGACCCAAATGGGCAAATGTCAGAGCACTGAGTTAGTTTCTATGGGAACACTGGGTTTCCTCCTGGCTGCTTCATTGCAAACCCTTCTTGCTTTGGAAAGTGTCTGCTCCTGTGCTGTTAGGAAAAATACCATCATCTCTTTTCACCCTTCCCAGCCTGGGCTGTCGGAAGCTAGTGTAGAGAGGAGGCCAGTCCTGTCCACCTCCTGTCAGGCAAACAGCTCTGGCGAGGATTATTTATTTACAACAGCTAATACAATTGGTAGTAACGACTTCATAGGCAACCTCTAAGTGCAGGCAAGATGAAAAATTTACTAAATTGGAGAATAAAAATGCATAAGAAAATGTACAGAATCAATATTTCATGGCCTTTGCTTTACCTTGCTGTACACAAATCTATTCCCGAGCTTGCATTAAAATTTAAAGCGACATCATGCGACAAGTTCAAGCCCTGGGTTATTTCACGGTAGTTCAGCTTTAGAGGAGTTTTGTTGCTGCTTGCTTCATAAAGTCACGGGGCTCTGTAGAGGGAGAGACAGTTAGAAAACCATTTAGCTGGTGACTCTGTTTTTCCCAACTTTTTTTCCCCAGACCCCAGGATGGAAACGAAGTTGGTTTGACACACACAGGAAGGCTCATTCCGTCATACCCCTCTGAGTAATCAGGTGTTAATCATCTTTGTGTCCCACCATTTGCCAGATTCAAACAGTTAGGTCTAAAACTGTTCTTTTGATAAGAAGTCAAACGTCTATTTAGTACATTGACATAATGCACATCACACTGACCAACTGTCTTGTGCTGATTAAGCTTGTTCAAAGCCGACTCCAGGACCAAGGAGGTCCTCCTCTGTTCTAGACACCTGTCTGTTTAAGTGTCTTCCAAAGTACCCTGTCCTAGAGTGGGCTGACCCCTTCAGCTCTCTGGCAGGGTAAACAGTACACAGTAAGCAACCCAGGGTATTAAATACATTACATTCTTGAGAACAGCTAGGAAATCAAGCATTTTTAAATAGAGGTATATATTGTTTGTTCCATAATATAAAAAATGACTTCAGTAGAGACGAGAAAGCACAGAGAGAAAGCTCTCAGTCAAGAATTCCATCTGTGTGTCTCAGTGAGAATTCCCCATTTGATTTCTGCCAGCTATTATAACCCCCGGATTTGAGGGTGTTACATTTGTTTGGTCCCCCAATCAACTGCTCCGGCTCTTGTTGCATGCTGCAATACCTGATTTTATGATGTTCCCCTCTCTCTCTGCTGCTCCTAGCTCTTTGCTGCTGTTTTTCTTTTCCTGTTACTTGCCACATGATTAATAAAGGCACTCACTTGGAACTAAAAGTACAGCTGTCGTAGATCATTCTTCAGGCCATATAGAACCGTTAAAGACTGGGGAACATATGTGAAACTGTAATTCCTGAATTCTCTGTTTACACGCATTTGTGAAATTCATAACCATGGGAGAATATAGCTGGAGCAACAGATGTATACCTCATGCATATGGCTGTGTCAGGAAGAAACTTTCTTAATAGTGTGAGTCTGTAAATGCAGTCGGAAAGACTAAACATTAGTAGCTGCCTTCCTGATACTTTGCCAATGTCTTAAAGAGTTGGGATAAAAGGACTGACAGTTCATAAAAGAATATACAAAAGCATAGCTATTATGATCATACTCAACGTTTTTTGATCTGCTTATTTGTTTGTTTGCTTAGTTGCTTGTTTTAGTCAGCCCATAAGGAATTAGGAATTTATTTGGCATCCATCATTTCAACTATCTAACTTTACACAAAGTTAACTGAACTGTCCTGCTTTGTGATTGGTTGAGACATATATCTGGATAGAACATGACTACCACAGGGAGATCTTCTTACTGCCCAGAAACTCCTTCCTTTGTTCTCTCCAATAGGTGCTCAGCAATTGAAGATCTGTGGATCTTTTAGGTTGGTGTCAAAGGATTAGTTCATACATGGGACATGTTATATCCTATAGAGAAACTCAAAGCTGCTCAGGGCACAGAAAAAATATCTCTTAGGAACAGGAAGAGTGTTCATAGCATTTCTTTTGGGGCTCTAAATTTCTTCTAATACCCATAAGTCAAAAAGTGTTCCTTGTAGTCTGTGTCACCCTGTCAAGTTTACTTCCATCCAAGGACAGCTGAAAATGGATGCATTGAGCAAAGGATCTGAGTCTGTGTGAAGCTTTAAAGTGAGGGTATGACAGTCCCAAGGGCGGTTCATATATACTTTCAGTCAAGCTCAAACCCAATGTCATAATGGTGAAGTCAGTGGTAGGGCTGGTAAGGTCACCACAAAAACAACAAAAATACTTTCAAGTATTTTGTCATGCTTGGTCTTAGGACATTACACAAGCTTGTATGGGGTTAGTGGTATATCACAGTGTATTAATAAGTTCTTGGCCTAACTTAGCCTTGCAGTCGAAATGAATCTTTGCTGCCCACAGCCTGGCCTAACCCAAGGTTCAGTCCAAGGCCTTGCTTGCTCTCAAATAATCACACAAAGGCTTGTATTAATTACATGCTGTTCCGCCTATGGCTCAGGCTTATTGGTAGCCAGCTCTTGCATCTTAACCCATTTTTATTAATCTGTCTTGCCATGTGGCACGTGGCTTACCTGTATTCTATTACATATTGCTTCTTGGGTGGCTGGATTGCATTGCCCTTGACTCCATCCTCCTTCCCCTGTATCTATGCTTGGATTTCCTATCTGTTTCTAAGCTGTTCTGCCATAGACCAAAACAATTTTTTTTTATTATCCAATGGTATTCACAGAATATACAAAGATATCCCACATCACTTTCCCTTTTCTGTCTTCAGAAAGGAAGGTTTTAATTTTAACAGCAAAATTATATATAACAGTTATTAAGCAAGAATTATAGTTATAATTTTTAGTGTACTTGAATTCAGTAAAATTAAAGAAATATTTTATCATATATTTTATTTTGTGAATTTAAAGTTTTATATTTACTTTTTATTATAACTAAGAAAAACCATAATTGTATCTATTTAATTTTTGACTATATGGAAGACAATAGAAGAGCATAATATTATTTGAGTTAACAGGAAGTATAAGCAACTTTTAAAATTTAGAAATGACAAATATGACATCTGGCTGCCTGGACAGTCACTTAAAGTTTTTTTTGTAATGTTGGGGCATCTATTTTTAGCCTATAGGCCAAGAGTCTCTGGAAGACTTTTTCAAAACAGGAAATTTGAAGGGCTATTTTACCTATTTTGGTATAATTTGTTAATTGTTTCTGTCTCTTTTAGAATGTTTGAAAGTGTGTGTGTGTGTGTGTGTGTGTGTGTGTGTGTGTGTGTGAAGCAGGAAACTGAGGGACTATCTTGACTTGTTTTGGCAAAGTTTAGAGGCTATGTTTTTAGGGATCTTACATGTCTAGTTGAGGCAAGAACAGTTTTTTTGTCTAATGGTTAACTTTGCCACAAAGAAAGTAAATTGTACATGGAGTTTTTTGATCCTCATCATCTTTTGGAAGTAGGTTTGTGCTGCCAGAAGTAGACCTATTTCACTGTCTGGAAAAGTCTAAGTTTTTAAAATATTTTATATGTTACATTTTGTAGATCTTTGAAGTGTTTGAAGATTACTTATTTGATTGAAATATATCTTTGTATACTTTTCAAAAATCTAGCTAATATTACTATAAGTCTGGTTATTCCAGTTGACTATCAATCTGTACTTTTAATTATATATTATTATGTTAAATGAGTTATACAAACATATCTTAAACAAGAGTAGAAATATATATATATATACAGTATAACAAAATTGATCTTAAATCTGTATCAATAAGCTAAAATTTATATTGATATAAAATATTTTGAGATTATTAGCCTTTTAGGATTAAAGTAGATTTAATAATTTATCTTTTTAAATCTTTTTTATATCATATATTCACTACACACACAAAGATAGCCCACATCATCACAGGAAGTTTATGTGGAGGCCTCATAGTGTACATGTCACATCAAGTTCCTTTCTGATTAAATTTGTTTCATGGCAAATTAAAACAAAGATTTGTTTTCTGCCAGTGGAGAAAGTGAAGATGGCATCTTGGAGCCATAGTCCTTAGCATGTGGTGTGTGAACCATCAATCTGTAACAAGTGAGATTACATGTAGGCATGCCTGCCTAGTCAGACTTTGGAGCCATAAAATGCTCCCCACTATTTCCCTTATCCCCCAAGAAACATTTGATATAAAAGAAAATACAGCCATTGAAGGAACAAGTGTTTATGTATTAGATTACCTGCCTTTATTAAGGTTTCCCTTGGTGTGATAAAATATTATAACCAAGAAACTTAGGGAAAAAAGACTACTTTGGTTCACAATTTTCAAATCATACTCCATCACTGAGGTAAGTCAGAGCAGGAACCCAGAAGACGGATCTAAAGCAGAGGCCATGAAGGACTGATGATTACTTCTTTTTTCTCCATGGCTTGCTCAGGCTTTCTCATATACTCTAGGACCACTTGCTCAGGGATGATACTGCTCACAGTGGGCTGGGTCCTCTCACACTAATCATTAATCAAGCCAATACTCTGTAGACCTACCTACAGGTCAATCTGATAGAGGGATGTTCTCAATTAAGACTCTCTATTCTCAGATGCATCTAGGTTTGTATCAAGTTCACACACACACACACACACACACACACACACACACACACACACACACACACAAAAGAACAGCATCCATGAAATCACCTTGACAAGACACTTTGCTGCCATTGCGTTCTTTTTCCTCTCTGTCCCCATCAGGGACCCACCAGTCTATTTTCCATCACTCCAGAGTACTTTCTTTTTGTTAGTTCTGGAGAATAAGCCTGGAGCTTCTGCCCCTGTTACCACAGAGGTACATAAGTAGTCACTATTCTTTTGGTAGCTGAGTACCATTGTAACCAGCTACTTCTTGCTTCTGCATTTATCAGTTGAAGGCTATAGGGAAATTTTCCAGATTTTAACTGCTATCAATTTAGTGGCTGTGCACATTATGATTTGAGTCTTTGTAAGGACATAGTTCATTGGGAGGGAGGCATCTCCACATGGCTTACCCACACCAGGTGCTTAGCATTTTAATGTTACCAGTTTTCCACAAATGGTTTTACTATTCTACATCCTGACCAGGAGCATATGTGAGTTCAACTTGATATACAACCCAGAATTTTGTATTAGATGCTTTCATCTACATAATTCCATGATGTAATGGCAACTCATTGAGGTTTGAGCATTTTCTTAATGGCTAATGATGTCCAGAGCATCTGTAGTTTAATAAGATTCCTACTTTTTTGTAGACGTAGTAAATTCAATAAGGATAGATGTAAAAAGATGGAAATGGAGAAGTTTTAGCCTAAGACTGTGGAAGTTAAAAAAACAGCCAGTAACTCTTAGCTCATTGGCAGACAATGCCATGCAGGAGAGTGACTCCAATCCACATGTTTGTGTGTCCTCTGCAGTGACAATAAGACCAGGCCCAGCTTATGATAGGCACTTCTATTGATCTTTATTTTAATTTAACTAGCATTTCTCTTATCTTAGGAGTCGGGGATAGTCTAAAAAAAAGAAGAAAAATAAAGCCTCTTATAAATCCCTTGTAGGCAATATGATCTCATTTGCTAGTTTTGCTTCATTAATTGACTGATGTTTCTCTAACAAATGACCCTTAGGTCCATTTTCAGATTTCTGGCTTTCAAAACTGTAATATGGTGAGTTGGTTTATGGTAAATAGTCAAGGTATTGGCAAAGCTTAATTCTTTTTACAAGCTCCAGGGAGAATTCACACCTGAGTTTTTACTATCTCTGAGGTCTTCCCATGTTCCTTATCTCTTGATTCCCTTCTATTTGGCACCACCCCAACTTTGACTTGTTTATCTACCATATCTCTTTTTCCTCACTTATAAGGACTTTTGATGACACTCCACCCATCATTTTAAGATCCTTAACTCACTGCATTGTAAAGGCCCTCCTGTCTTTTAAGGGAGCATACTCACAGTGTTCTGGGATTTAGATATAAGCTTCTATGGGGGTCATTGTTCAACCTATCATGGTATTTCTGTCCAGACATTTCCCTTTGTAGTATGATGAGGTTTAAATATATCCTAAGCTATAATTATCTGCAAACAATCCCTCCCCTTTCTTATTACAAGAAAGATTATTACTGTGAGTAGAATGGAATTTGAAGAAGCCAAGAGAAGGTCAACCCCAATGGGATGAATGGCCTCATTGAAGAACAATAATAATGATGGTCAATATTTACAATATTCTGTATGACTCTAACAAGATCATTTGATCTAACAAGATCTTAAGAGCATACTGTGAGACGACATCACTAATATTCCCATTTTATGGGGTAGGAACAGAGACACTGGGAGACTAAGAAATTCACTCATGTCTACACAGTGAGGCAATTTCATAGGCAGGCTTCAGAAACAGCCTTTGGGCTTCAAGTGCTTATTTTCTCTCACACCGGGAGATACATGGAGATAACAGGACGAGATAGAGGCAGAGGTGAAAAGAGACAGAACAAATTGGCAAGCAAGAAGAGAGAGGCATGAACAGACTTATTAGTTAGAGGGCTTTAGGATGCTGAAGAAAAACCAAAGGATGAATAGGCCAGCCAGATACTGGAGGGAGTTAGACGTTAGGAGAAAGTTATTAAAATGATTTTTAGGGATTTTTCGTTTTTGATGATCAATAAAACTCCTGTCCTGGTTTCTAACTGTTTTTATTCATCTTTATGCAAATGCACTTGCTGGTCAGTGCATTCAGAATCTGCTGTTTCTTCCTCTTGTTTCCCCCATATAATGCTGCTTTGCTGAGGCGAGCCTTAAGGTGGAGGGAAGAAGGCTTCATTTGACTCATAATTGTCACTGCTGCTTTGGATTTGCTCCCTGTTCACCTGACCTTTTAAAATGCTACATCATGAGCATCCTCCTGTAATAAAAATATTTTTCAAAAATGTGACTTGAATGGCTACCTGATATTTGTCATCTGAATGCCCCATAACTGTTTGCGTAAGTGACAGTAATTGTGTGGAGCTGGAATGAATGGCCTCATTGAAGAGCAGAGCTGTCCTTGGGAATCAAGGGGGTATTTGCACTCCCCATTCCCAGCTGAGAGAGGCCTCCTCGCCTTACAGTGTACATTTGCATCAAGGGATTGGCAAAGTGTTTGAGAAGGAGTGACTGCCACACACTAGTCATAAAATGTTTCTTTGATTTTCTATAAGATAAAAAGGACTTCCCTTTTTCAGAACCATGATGGGAAGGTTGTGTGAGGTGGCCACATCACCAGAAAAGTACAGAGATCCTCTGAATGGAGTTTGAGCATCCTTCAGGACAACTGTAAGTAGATTCGCTTCCACTGAGAAGGAAAAGCCATGAAATGTGTGGTTCTCAACTTGGAAACAAAAGTAAGTGACATCATCATCAGGATGTTGTTGTTAACATCCTAATTATAATGGCATTTACTGGGTATATTCTGTTTGGCAACAATATTCCATACTTTAAATAGTCTCTCTCCCTATCTCCTTCTCCCATTTCTCTTCCTGGGGTGCTGAGGGTTGAACTAAAGTCACTGTGTGCATGCTTAGCACATGTTCTACTACTCAATCATACCTTCATTTTTTTCTGACCTTCCAAAGAAACTTCAGAAGACTGTACTCTTCACATTTCATAGACCAAAGAAACTGAGACTCTGAAGTTATTATTTTCCTAAACTTATAGACACGTGTGTGGTAAGCAGAGCCTTAAGCTGCAGGCTGCTTGATTCCAAACTGCATACCCATGAACTCACTTCATGAAGAGTTCCCTTGGGTACACAGTGCCTTCCATTGGGCCTGATGGGAATGTCACCCACAATGACCTATTTCATACAGAGACTTCTCAGGAGTCTCTGCATGGCTCAGGTCTGGTTTGTGTTTCTCACCACTGCTCACTAATACCAAACACCATTTCCAGGCACTGCTCTATTGTTATTTGAATGTCCTGCCATGGACTAAAGCTTCATTTGATGTTAATTGGCATTCCATGGGCCATGCTGCCCATGACTCTTCAAATCTTCCCAGTCCTGTGGAATATTGTTAAGAATCAAAGCCTGGAGATATAGACCTGGGCTTTGTGATATCTCCCAGAAGGGCTGAAATAATACTGAAGGCCGGACCCCAGACCAGACCTTTTCCAACTTTCCCATTGTGCGTGAGATACAGTATCTTGCCAACACTGACTTTAGGCTTCTTTGTCCTGTGCCAACAACAACATTGGTTCATGTGCGAGTTTGTGAATATACTCTCTGTCCTGGTATTTAGAAATTATTTCATAGGTAATATTTTAACATTATCTACTTATTTTAAATTAAAGTAATTCTGTTACATTTTTCCTAGCTGTGTACATTTCAATATTGTTCTTATATTCAAAATTGACATTAATTTTATTCTTTATTGTTAAATAAGATAATTAATGGTAATTTAAAAAATATCTACAGCTATTATATCTTCATCATACATGGAACAAGAAAAAAAATCTACTATTGTTCTTTCTGGAAGCCCAAAATACAAGGATCTTAGGGGAAAGTGGCAATCTTTTATCACTTATCATAATTCATTAAGCTTGTAGGAAATATTTAGATACTTAATTGGAATTTAACAAGATAGCTGCACAGAGTAAATGAGACATTAAATTCTCTTCTTAAATGCCCATTAGGTTTGCTTTAGAAATTAATTGATATCTAATTCATTTGCGATCAACTATTTTATCCATTGCCAGCTGAGAAATTCAACATATCAATGATAAATACAAGCAGGAGAAAGGGTGGAGTTTAAATGAACTGAGCTCCCTATCAGCTTAATTTAGAAATTAAAGGTCCTCCTGCTGCCTTCATCCCATCGAAGTGACTCTGTCATTTTGTTTGGAGAGAGAAGGTTTTGACCCCAGGCACAATTAGACCTAAGCAGTTGTCGGATTAGCATGAAAGATTCCTGTAAGGCTCTGTACATTCTCACTCTAAATGTGAATGAATGACATCCAAATGTGGTTATAAATGAAATGGAACAGTTAAGATAGCTGTTTATAAATATAGTTTCTGACCCAAAAACTTCCTCCCTGTGGACTAGCTTTTATAGTACCAGAAGATACCTTGCCATCATTTGAAAAAGAGAAGAGACCAACAGTCTTACTCAGATATGATGCCTATAAACCACAGTAATGG
This sequence comes from Phyllotis vaccarum, assembly GCA_033318265.1. Taxonomy (NCBI): domain Eukaryota; kingdom Metazoa; phylum Chordata; class Mammalia; order Rodentia; family Cricetidae; genus Phyllotis; species Phyllotis vaccarum. The sequence goes on along the minus strand of JARWLC010000001.1, from coordinate 186,238,950 downwards.
CCAACAAAGCACAAAGAACCTAACAGTACAGTAGTGGCAGGCATGCCTCAGCAGTAACCAACATCTCTCTAATTGGGCCTAAGACTTGGACAGCAAAAGGGAAATCTTGCCGGATACTGGAAACCTAGCCAGCTACTCAGGGCTAGTGAAGTCATGAATCTTGGAGAAGAACATACAACCACTCTCTTACTGAGCCAGAATAATTCTTAACTCCATTCTAAACGTTTGTCCTTATAACCACAGATAAGCACAGTCTCACCCCTCATCCGGGGAACTTCTCTTTAAAGCAGATGAAGACCATCACAGAAAACCACAACCAATCTTCAAAACAGTTGTGAGAGTTACTCGCTGGTGTCCCTCTGTGTTTAAGGTTTTTGTTTTTCAGTTGCTCCGATTCCCAAGGCTGAGGCTAGTTTGTATTTTCCCATTGGTTCAATACTATTTTGAAGCAAGGTCAACTGACAGTTATTGTCATCTGGAACATGAAAGTTACATCTCTGCCAATTCAGAGATGTGAAGAAAGAGGTACTGGAATCCAAGCCTATGAATCCAGCTCTTCTAGACTTGGTCAAATAACACTTGTAGAATATAAGCAGATATTTTTTAAGTCCTCAGAAAGAACCAAGAAAAATAGGGAATATTTAGGTTTTCTTCCTAGCATGAGAAAATAACCCACCAAAGTCATGTTCAGGTTTGTGACATTGTGACACTTTGGGGAATAGTTATCAACATGATTCTGGCCACTATCAGGTAGCAAATAACCCAAAAGCTGGAAGAAATAAGAGCCAAGTATTTCTGGCTCTCTAAACCATGAAGATAATAGCATCCAAGGAGCTAGAGCTGAGCTCTTTACAGCCACAATTACAGACCTCCTCCTATAACAATTCTACTTTACACTTGCTGCCATCAAGGCTGTAGTGACATATTGACAGTCATATCACATAGTAGGACAGAAACATGGAAATAATTTCTGTGGGTAAATAGCAGTAGCTAGAAGGCCACACACATTTTGATGCTGTTCAGCTTTCCTACATCAAATTCTGTGGGTTTTCGTCTCCTATTATTATTAATCAGATAGTTTAGTCATTACGATGTTTTCTGTGCAAGCATGAGGACCTGAGTTCTATTTCCAAAGCATGCATAGTTGGCATTATTTTTTTTTTTAATTGCAGCAATGGGGAGATAGAAACAGGAGGATTTCTGGTACTCATTGGTCCCAGATTGTAGTGAGAAACCCCTTTCTCAAAGAACAAGGTTCCTGAGGAATGATGTCAAGATTTACCCCTGGTCTCTATACGTATACACACATGCGCATTCATGGCACTAATGACAACACACACACAATTAGTTTTTAAGATCCAAAATCTATAAGAAGCAACTGTAAAAGAAAACTGAATGGTAGGTCTAGTATTCAGAGTGAGCGACAGAATCATAACACACATCAATATTTAAAGTAGCAAAGAAAAAAATGGGCTGCCTTGTTGATATCAAACGAATTCAAATGTTTCCCAAATTAAATTCAACCTAAGAAAAAATACAGTTGCTGGAAACTTTTGAGAACTGACTGAAAGGGGTATCTATACTCAAAAGTAGGCACACAAGCCAGGAAACCATATTGAATATATAACACAAAGCCAGAAACCCAATATATGTGAATGGGCATAGCTTTCAATAAAGCATTATTTATCCAAACACTTTGAGGGCTGAATGGGATTTCAGCCCAAGGTATGATAATTCAGGATCTAGAAAAATGACAATATAATGTATAATAATTTTTGTTGATAAATATATAAGATAAAGGAGAAAAGAAAAGAAAATGGATTCATTAGCAATTATGCATAGGCAAAGCCCAGGTTTGGGTAAAATTAAAAAAGGTACCTATCACACCAAATTAAAGGTAATGATGAGTGCTCCCAGCTGGATTCGTATAACTTTGGTGCTGTGCACACAAATGCATGTTTAAATATACTGTCCATTGTGACTCTCACAGCACACTGAACAGCTATCACTCATGTTGTTATCACCATTGTTCCTTTACAGATATGAAATTTGAAGCTCAGAAAAGTTAAGGGACTTGATCTAAGTTCAGAGCATCCGAGATAGAATTTTAATGCAGGTCTATAGGACTTCAACCCCATGAGCTCTGCTGCAATCATATGGAGGAAGAATGAAGAATAAAAATACGATGCATTGAGCCTGGCATATTGGCATATACCTTTAATCATACTGCTCAGAAGGCAGAGGCAAGCAGATCTTTGAGTTCAAGTCCAGCCTGATCTATAGAGAAAGTTCCATAACAGCTGAGAGTACATAAAAAAATAAAAATATTAAAATATTAAAAAATAAGAATATGATGCATTACAGAGACCCAATAAACAGACACTGGTTACAGAAGTTCTTATTATGCTAAGTATTCACAATTGTTTATTACTAAATAAATAAGTGCATCACTGAGTGTTTTAAGAAAGGTGATAAACTGCACCAAGATCATGATGGGAATTCTCTGAATATGGAGGTGGATCTTTGTGCGGCAGACAAAATAGATTACACTGGTTTTAGAAGAAGACCAGGTGGTATAAACCAAACTCTGGGGTTCTCAAGTGGCCTTTGTTCTGATGCATATCATCTGCATTCTAATAATTAACTGCCTGTCTCTAGATGAGAGATGTAGAAATCCTTCTGTATGTCTCCATTCATGATCCTGAGGTCTACACTTGTTGGAGGACTCATTGCTCTATCAAGGTATGAAGTGATCAATTCTTACCCTATTACACATTTAACTTCTTGCTTTTGGTTCAATCTTGATCCAAGAAGAGGGCAGTAGAGAGAGGACTATTCACAACTCCTTACTCAAGAGGCAAATAGTCTAGCCACAGACACTCTCTACTAAATAATCACCATTAGATGAACCAACCCACCCCATCAAACATAAGAGTCAGCTGAGGAAGAAAATGTCACTTTCCCAAGAGTATAATTAAATTCCAACAAAGGAAGAGCGGCCTCATCAACTCTGCCACACTTTTACATAGTGACATTAATAGGGGGTAAAGTTAACAGTAGATAGCATACTCAACTCCTGTGCCTATGGACCTAATAAGTGTTTCTGTTTAATAGAAGCATTATGATTTACTAGAGCAAAGTTAGGTGTTAAGTGCATGATGTAATGTTTTGTTTATTCAAATGAATGTAATTATGTAATCAACAGAAAGGAAGTAGCTAAAGGCTGAGTAGTGAAATCTGGAGGCAAGAAAACGATTGTTTGACAATGATTCACATTGTTGACAATACAGACTCAGAGTTGCCTAAATTCTAGCAGGATATGGAGGATCAGGTAGGAGATGATGGAAGGATCCTCTGCCAAATAAGGACACATATTTTCTGTTTCAAACCATTTACACTTTTCCATTGTTACAGCTAATTTTTGCCATGTTTTCATAAATAACCTCTCACATCTTCAAGGCCTTGCTGGAGTAAGTTTGGCTTAATATGTGGTTTCATCTGTACGTCTTAATAAGTGAGTGTTCAGGAGTAAAAGGAAAGAGTTGGCCACACACTTTAGCCATCTAATCTTCAGGGAGCATGCTAGCTTGAGACCCCAGCAAATGTTCATCTGACATACTTAATGCAGGTCCAGTTCCGCCATGTTTGTCTAAGCATCATTTTAATCACTCCAAGCTACAGTCCAGGATAATCTCTCTGGAAACAGAAGCTAAGATGGAATCTGGGGAGAAAGGATTGGTGCAGGAGTAGGTGATTTGATACCTGTGAAATATGGGGAAAGAGTATCAGCCTGGGCAAGGGGGAAGACAGATGATTATGCATATGCCAAAAATTCTCAGACAGATCTTCAGAGAATTCTGAAATACTCCAACACACAAATATGCATTCTATAGCCATCTCCCTCTCCATCTCCCTTTCTCTTACCATCATCTCTATCATCTCCATCATCTTCATCATCTCCATCATCTCCATCATCTCCATTGCCATCATTTATATCATCTCTGTCGTCATCTCTATCTTTACCATCTCCATCACCCCCATCTCCATCATCTCCATCTGCTTCATTGTTTTTCATCTCCATCATCTCCATCTCTATCATGTCCACCTTCATCTCTATTATTTCTATCATCTCCACTTCAATTCCTTTCTCTATCTATCGTTCTGTGCTGGAAACATGATTCTTTAGGAGATATCTGGTCTTCAGTAAAGGCACCTGTGCAGTTAAGGCAGATCCTGTGCTGGATTTTTTGCTAATGAACACAATCTTCTCCTTCCTCAGAGGAGTTTGTGTAACGTCCCCCTGGTCTACCACACCTGCTATAGAAGATAAGCCTAAAAGAAGAACAAGAGCTGGTTTTGCTTACACTGGTTTAATAGTTCCTAGCAATTGTGTAACATGAGGTAGTGTTTAAAATAATTGTGGCTGGGTTAATTATTATAAAATTCATTAAAATTATCTCTGAAGAAGGGAAAAGGATATTAAGTGGACAAGAATAGCACGTAAAACACAATCCATAGAAGGTCACAGCACAAACAGCTGGAGAGGAGGTCATGGGATTGGGAGGTTCACAATCTCAACCTAGGTCTCTAGAAAGAAGAAGCTTTCTTTACCTCTCCCATCTTCTGGATGACTACAGCAACATCACAATGGCTTCTGTGTTGACCTTCATATGACCTTCATCTCCAAGTCTCAAATCTTGTGCTGCTCCCTCACTATTAAGATATCTGACCCTGAATTTAGATAACTCCATATCATCACAACTAGACAACATTAGCTAAGTTAAATCTGTTAAAGGCTGTCCTGCAAATAAGATCATACTCAGAGTAATTCAGACTTGGACATGGGGTTTAAGAAGCCACTATTGAGTTCACAACATGTGAGACAAATGCATGAAGTATATTGGGCATAAGACAGTGGGGAGGGGTAAGTACCGTGGTGTGTTGGAGGACATGTATTTCATAGTGACTCTGTGAGAAAAAGAAAAACATTTTCAAGGTTTCTATATGGTCCCCAGTGCCCAGTTTGGAACTCAAAGGTAATCTCAGATACTCCATCTATAATGACATCCTAGATGCTAACAGCATGTCAATGACCATTGCAATGGAAGCTGAGAATGCCAGGCTTCTTGTAACATCTTAGGTTCAAGTCAGAGCTGGCTTCATATCTTCCTTTTAGTAGAAATCAGGAGAAACTATTATCCCATATAAAGATTAATAAATTATTAACTGGCAAGAGGCCATTCCATTTTGTCACAAATGTCAAATGCCACTCAAAACAGCAAATGCAACCTAGCATAACATCCTGATCCAGCCCCCCTTTTACAACTGACCCAGAAGACCCAACTTAGAGCTGCTTTTCCTGACATTTCTAGAGCACAAACCTAGGGTCTTTCATACCATTCAGTGGGGTTTTTTTGTTTTGTTTTGTTTTTTTTTGTAAGGGACATGTGAAATTTTGACTGATAGCCAGCATTGGTATGCACTTGGTCCCAGAGTTCCCTTCTCTGTACACCTCAGCTTCATGTGCCCTTATCTTATGTTTGAGTCTCTACTCAGTGACAAGCAGTTGGTATCATTAATTTAACTCTTAGAGATAATCAGAAAGATAAGCTGATCTATTCAGTCTAGAGAAGAGAGAGCAGGCAAAAACTAAAGTTGGGGTAGTGTGTTCCCAAGAGAAGAGGCCATACTTGCAAGTGAAACATTCCCAGAGGCTAAATTAAGATCCAAGTGTTCACACCAGCACAGAAGTACTTTACCATAATATAAAAGTGTCCTCACATGTTCAGAGTCCTGGACACCAAGTAACTCATCTCATGGTTGATGAGGAGTCAGGTCACACTGCTACAGACAGCATGACCTCTAGACCATCAGTAGGAGCTATATTTCTGGCAATTCACAGTGGGCATTCAGTTCATTGTCAACTCCCTTCCATGTTTCAATGATCCCATGGAAAGATTTGAGCTGTTCGGCCTTCTGCTGAGCTGTGCACAAGCAAACCTTTGAAAGAGCTTCTCCCAGAGCCCCCCAGGTACTGAAAGGGTTAAAACTCATCAAGTCAAGATTCTTCTCTGATGCCAGACCAACTCAGCATCAATTTGACACAGATTTCTTTGGGGGAATCTAGGTTAATCTTTCTGGGCGGACTGTCCATTTGACAGACAGGGAAGAGTCCTGAAGTGAGCTGGCACACTTCCTCCATGACTCTCTCCCAGTCCTGTCTTTGAATTAAATATTTAAAAGGGCAATTAAATTTAGAAAAAAAGCAATCTGATGTTTACAGACCCTCATAGGTAATTTATGAATGCTGAATTCTTGGTCCTATTGTGTTTAAAGAATTTAATTTGGAGACAGGCGTCTATGAGATGCAGAACCTGTCTCTGATACTCGGGAGAGAAGAATTAAAAAATGCAAAAGGCTGGGCTGACATCAGTAGCTGAGTCCAGGGTGGGTATCCCTCCACCTTCCTGAGGATGTCTTTTATCCTCTGTGTATACGTGTATGCAGATACCTTTTGCAGGCTATACTTTGACCTGTGTCTGTCTCTGTATCTTTCTGTTAAACAGACTCATGGCAACATGAGTCTTTAAGGATCAAAAAGAAGCTATATTAAATGCAGCACAGAATCCTTGGCTGCTATAACAACAGCAGCAAAATCTTGCTAAGTCTATGACTGGAAGTCAATAGTAGAAATTTTTGGTGAAACATAACTTAGTGATGCCCTATTCAATATTATACGGACCTGTTTATTATTAGCAATAACAATCTCTCTGTAATAACCAAAAGTATCACAATTAGGTAAGATGGTAGTGTTTGGAGAGATGGGATGAAGCATATACAGAAATTGTCTGTATTGTGTGTTTACTACTTTTCCAAGAACCTAAAATTATCCTCCAACATATGATAAATCTGAAGTCATAAAATTAGTTTTTGAAGACCTGAAAAGCAAATATTTGTACCTGTATAAACTCTCCCAGTCACCATCCAGTGAACGGTGAGAAAACTTGTATTGTGAGCTTCAAGTTCATAATCACTTTCTGTATTAATCTTTTTACAAATTTATTATCTGATTAAATTTATTATTTATTTATCCCAGGAGAATATAAGTTCCCTCACAGCTGTGGTCATAGCTACTACACCCTCTCCTGAATCTCTGCTTCCTTGCAGGGCACCTGGTATGTGTTGTGCACTGATAAAGTCTTATGAAATCTGTGAATGGAAGTTACTGCTTTGCATTTTCTCTCAGTGTCTGAGGTGCATCCCTTTCTAAATCCAGTGGCTCTAAGAGTAAGTGGTGCACAGGACAGAGCATGGCATTGTGGTTTGGAGAGATGGTGTGTTCACAGGGCTCAGAGCACACCTTCCGCCAATCTGCAATGTAGTTAATGCCTCTTTAATATGTTCAGGTCTAATGTTAAAAAGAATATTGAACAAAACAGAAGTACGGGGCTGGAGGACTTCACAGGAAGAGGGAAGGGACATGAATACACAGAAACAGGTGTGAAAATTTCATGAGAAGTTTTCACAAAGCAAGAGCTTGAGGCCTCCAAATAGAAGATTAAAGGGTGACGACCCAGGGATCTGGAGAATCCTGAGGTAGTGGTCAGGAGAGTGTGCCTAGACAACACGCTGATCAACTTTACCAGTTCAAACACTAGGACCTGCCAAGACACATACCTGTTTTCTCCTTCACTTCTTTTCTCTCCTCCCTTTGCTATGCATCTTCTCTGCCTCTCACAACTCTTGACACGGGACAAAAAAAGGCGTCAAGCATCCCATCAACCTTTGACTGTCCCTCTTGTACATTAGCAGCCATTCACTGAAGATCGATCATGTAAAGGATCAACACTCTCATGTCCACTTTACATCATGAAAGATGATGCAAAGTAATAGTAGAAACTATTATCCTTTTACATATGCAAAGAGTAATTGAGATTCAGTGCAGTTCTGCAGCATGACTCATCGTGCTATTAGGAAGCTCAGGATCAGGGTGAGTCTCTGGCCTGCACCATTCCATGGCTCTCCTCACTTTCATCACCCACTTTCCTCAAGAAAAGCTCGGAGCTGCATCCTCCTTCGAGTGTCTCCTGGCTACTCTGTTTCTGCCTCTAATTTAGTTCAGTAGGACATCATCTGTTAGTTGGGTCATGACTTCCTTTCTGATATCTCCCATAATCCACCAGAATTATGTTCCTAATGGAAGGTTATAGTCTTCTGACCCTCCTTTCCAATAATAAACAAAATGGTCACAGATCTTGGCATTCAAGTTCAGTGATTAAGAGCACCCGATGCTCTTGCAGAGGACCAAGCTTGGTTCCTAGGCCTCACATAACAGCCCACAACCATCAGTACCTCCAGCCCCAGGGCATTCAATATCCTCTTTTGACCTCTATGGACAACAAACACACATACACAATGCATATTTTTACAGGCAAATCACATATACACATAAAATAAATAAATATTTAAAAGATTTGATATGCACTTGGTCCATTATCTTCTAAATGGTGGATAATGAAAGATGGATGATATTTTGCTATCTTGCATTTTTTCTAAGTGTTTTTTTAATTAAAATCCATTGTTTCAGTTTCCAGAGTTTATTATTCTCTGAGAAAATAATGTATACTGTTTAAACTCTATTCACCAGTATTTACTGAGGATTATTTACAGCCAGAAATATGCTAAATTTTCATAAATATTTTTGAACATTACAAAAGAATTCTTTCCTATGCAGCCAAATGTTACAAATTATATTTTCAGTCTATTAAACTTCACTATAAAATTTCATGAAATATAGATTTTCATTTTCATGATCTATGTGAAAGTACGGTGCTTCAGTTACCAGGTAACTATACTTATACCTTTATAGTCTATTTTTTAAACCTTTGCTTTGTATGATATGAAATACTGTATACAACATAACCAAGGAATATCATTACTGTGTGCTTTCAGATAATAACTCTGATCAACAGTAATGGCCTTTGCCCTATGTAGTGTGTTGAGCTTTAAATTCTACTTTGAATGTTATAAGTTTCCTAATTTATTTTTAGGCACTTTCACACATTAATATTGCATTAATATCATTTCTGCCCTTCCCTCTACCTCTCTCCTGTTATTGCCTCATGTCCCCCACCCAGCTCCCTCACAAACTCACGATCTTTTTAAATATATTATAAAAACACACATAACATACTGGGCCAGTTTAGTATAACCAAGCACTTGAGATTTGGGATTTGTACATATATATGTGTGTATGTGTGTGTTTATATGTGTATATGTGTGTATTGTGTGTGTGTTTATATGTATATGTGTGTGCATTACTTTTGATTTTAATTTTTCTCGATAAACTTTTAAATAGAACTTTAAAACTACATGAAGTTGGGTTATTTAATTTAGTTTAAATTGTGATTTATTTAAAATTAAAAAAAAATTATTGTGGTAATTGATACATCTATTCACTCTTTTTGAATACTCCCATTTCCAGTGGAAAAAAACTGAAAACCAAGATTAGAAGTTAAGCCAGATTTTTTTTATTTCAAGATATTCAGCTACATAATGAAAACCTCCTATGGTTAAATCTCTCTGTCCACTTCTGGATGTAGCTGTCCATTAGCAAGGATGCTTCTTCTTTGGGTACTTTGGTACTCTAACTTCCTTGTGGACATATGTAAAATATACATAATTGATGCCAGGCCTGAAGCATCACCAGATCCCATGTTTTGGTGTGTGATAGTGTAGATATTTTTACTGGAAGTTGCAAACTGAGGAGAAGACAGAAATCATCTGGAATAATCACTAAGTTCGTGGAGAAAGCTACCCCTTTCCTGATAAGGCTGCTTTAGATCCCATCAGATGGCTGCTGTGAGGAGCAAGCTCATCTAAGCATGTTACAAACTCCTGCACTCCATGTCAAAAATGTGCATCCTGGAGACAGTCTGAGCTACCCTCATCAGTTTCTTCCACATCCTAGATCCCCTTCAGATTAACATAAAGCAACTTTACACTATCAATGTGTTTGTTTGTGTATTACATCAAAACAGATGAAACAAGAATTATTTACAATAAATATTATGTTTTCATTTTTGCCATCTTTCCATTTTTTAATGTTATAATTTTCAATTCAAGGATTTGTTTCCTTTGGACCAGAATCTTACAATGTAATTCAGGCCAGACTGAAACTCCCTATGAATTGCATGCTGCCCTCAGACTCTTAAACTTCCTACCTCTGGCTCCCAGACTGTGTAGCTACAAGTGTGAACATCCATGCCCTATTATATTGGATCTGTTCTACTCTGATGGTTTGAAAGAAAATAGCCCCCAAAGGGAGTGGCACTATTAGGAGGTGTGGCCTTGTTGAAGGCTCTATGTTACTGTTGGGGCAGGCTTTGAGCTTAAGCTTCACTCAGTGTGATATGCAGTCTACTTCCTGTTGCCTTCTGATCAAAAAGGCACCATGCCTTCCTGAATACCAACATGCTCCCTGTCATAATGATAATGGACTGAACATTTGAACTATAAGCTGTCATCTCGGTTAAATGCTTTTGTTTATAAGAGTTGCCATGGTCATGGTGTCTCTTCAAAGCAATAATAACCCTAAGGCAGAAGTTGGTATCAGGGAGTGTGTTTTTTGCTATGATAGGCCTGACCATAGTTTTGTTTGGAGGAATTTGAAATTTGGTATTTTGTATTAGGAAAGCAATGGAAATCTTTAAGTACTGCTTAATGGGCCACACTAGTAGGAAGATGGAAGACAGTGATGCTGAGTGTGATTTGATGACCTGTGGAGGGTTGCTCAAGAGATTACAGAAGAAAATATTAATATGTGGCCTAGAGATTATTTTTGTGATATTTTTGTAAATAATATGGCAGCTTTTTGCCCATGTATGAAGAGTTTGGAATAAATTCTATTGGCAGAGTAAATCTCAAAATAGCCTAGTATAGACTCTATCATGTGGTTATTAGTGTTAACTCTGACAAACATTTATAATGAAAAGGAGCAAGCTGAGCAAAGAAAACAACAAAATGTACAGATTGAGAAAAGGGCACCAGGAAGTGGAATGGAGCTAAATCCTGAGTTTGAGGAGATAAATGGATTAATGAATGAAATAGAGGGATCAGTCACCTCAGGGCAAGATATTACTCAGCTAAGTTTCCAACCTGTGGAAAGAAACTGAACAAAAACTTAGAGCCAAGTATGGTGGGGAACACCTTTAATTACATCACTGAGAAGGCAGGGGCTGGCTGATCTGGAGAGCAAGTTTCAGGACAGCCAAGCCTAGGTAATGTAAGATAAGCTGTTGAAGATGTAATTGTATGAGGAGCCATGCTCCAGCAGATCTTGGCAGCTTCCGCCACACCACCTAATTCTGGCTTTAGAGTTAAGAATAGAAGAAAGGATTATAGAATTTTTCTCCATGGCCAAAGAAAGCCTCTGAGGCCAGGCATGCGTCGGGACATCTCTGAATGGAGGCCTGGAGAGGCCAGTGCATGAAGCTGTGAACTAGAAGCCTGGATTGCCTTGGAGGACCCAAAATGTTAGAAATGCCAGAGTCATGGGATACCTGCATAGGAGAGCTGCTAACAGGGAGTGGAGCCAGCCCAAGAGAGAGAAGTGTGTTGTAGTCAACAAAGCCGAAAAGAGTTGGACGTCTGAAGAACGTTTGACATCAGACATGGAGATTTGCCCAGCCAGTTTTCGGTCTTGCTTTTGTCCAATATTTCTTCACTATGCTCCGGTCCCTATGTTTTAGAATGGTAATGTTTATCCTGTGCCATTGTATGTTAGAAGTATGTGATCTGCTTTTTGACTTTGAGTTTTCAGGTGCTTACAGCTAAGATTTTACATGACTCTCAGTAGAGACTTTGATCTTTAGACTTTTAAATAAGTTTGAGACTGTGGAGACTTCTGAAGTCGGACTAAATGCAGTTTTGCATTATGATAAAGCTACAAGCCTCTAGGGTCTGGAGAGTGCAATGTGGTGAACTGAAAGAAAATGGCCTTTCTCTTTTTCTCTGATTTTACCTCTTGTTTCTTTCCTCTCCATATTCCTGGACTCCTCCATGGTCAGCCGTTCTTCATCTATCACTACTTTTTTTGTTTATTTATTTTGTTTTGTTTCTAAAGATGTGTCTTTATTTGCATTTCAAGAGAACTTCTTGAACTTTTTTTTTTTCTTTTTCTAGTCATAAGCCTTCAAGTGTCAGGGTATTTAGTATAGTGGCTATAAGTCATAGGCAAGTACTTACAGTGGTCCTTGAGTGCAATAAATAAAGACATAATAACTCAGGCACACTTTTCAAGTGACCAATAGTGACATGAGTATTGTGACTACCAGTGGGTAGTGAAGAAACAGAAGCACACGATCAAATAACTCATGGCTACAATCAAACCATGACCTTTAAAAATGTTTCCCTTTTGCTTACCTGTGATAAAGTAAATACATATAATATTCTCTATCCTAACTATTTTGAGGTATAAAACCAAGCAGCAATTAGCACAGTCCCTGTTAGTCATTAGTACTATCTAGTTTAGACTAGATAAAGGAGGTTACAGAAAACCATTAAGTAAGTGATCACTCACCACTTCTCCACCCTCTGTCTCTGATAGTGACTAGGATCTTTTCTGTCTCTATTAATCTATCTATTCTGAGTAGTTCATATAAATGAAAACCATCCTTTCGTTTCTGGCTTCTTTCACTTAGCTCAGTGTTTTAAAGGTCCATTTATGTCAGAACATGGATCAGTATTTCTTTCCTTGCTGTGGCTGAATAGTACTCTGTTTAAAAGATATATACCATCTTTTGTTTATCCACTCATTAATGAACATCTGACTTGTGTCTCTTTTGGCTATTATAACCCTTATTTTTGTAAAAATCCATGCACAAGTTGTTAACATAAATACATCCTCAGTCATTTGAGTATATAAATATGCTCAAAATCAGTATTGCTGGGTAATATAATATAGTGACACATTTTATATTTGATAAAATTTGTCTGGAATATCAGAGAGATGGAGAAACAAACCGCAGTCAATTCTCACACAGCCAACGAACAGGATAAATGCCATTTTCAAGGTTCCTCAGCCTGACTGGGTCAGTCAGACAGAAAGCTGAATGTCGCCTTCTCTTTCCTTATGTTTTCTTAAGAAATATAAGTTTAGTTATATTTCTTAAAGAAATATGGGTTAGTTTAAGAGTAAAAGTTAGCAAGTAATATGTCTGAGCCATAGGTCAAACAGTATGTAATTAATATAAGCCTCTGTATGTTTATTTGGGAATGAAAGGCTGAAGGATGGCTAGGCAGGACGCAAAACTTCGAACTACCATATAATAAGTCTATGTTAATTTATTAAGAAATTGCCTCTCTTTTTTACAGAGCCAACAACAATTGGTCCTTGCATCCAGCAGTGTGTGAAGGTCACGTGGCATGAAAAAAAAAAACTATAGCATCACTTCCTCTAAAAAATATTATACTTATCCTGATAATTGTGAAGCTGAAAATGTTATCTGTTGCTGGATACTGTGTATCCATCAGTCTAGTATTTTTGTTTTGTTTATGTTTTTAAAAGTTTACTAAAATAAAAAAAAAGCATGGAGGGTTGCAAAGAGGCTGCACACTACTGTGCCTACTATCTGCTCTGTTATAGAAAAAGTTTACTGAACCTGGATATGAACTATTCTGTCACTTCAAGCTTCCTGTGGGACATTTCTCTGCCTGGTTAATAGTCATAATTCAGTTGCAGTTCTAGGGTCTGCAGTCTTATCTTTTATCCACTTCCGGTTTTATAGTATTCCACACTTAGCCATGCATTTTAGAAATGTTATTCCCCAGAACGTTGATGCTGTACACTTACTTTGCTGTTTTGAGTTTGATCTTCTTATATTTCCTAACACAATAGTTTTCCAGCCTTTGGCTAAGATCAGGTACAACAACTTACACAGAGATAATTTTCCCTCAAGAGTCTAACATAACATGTCCCATCTTCCACATGCTTGGAGAATTTTTCTTTTTACTCAACTCAAAAACCAGAATTGGACATAATCCAGATAGATTTGGGTAGAAATCTTACAGACTACTAGCTGGTTCTTTAAAATAAAGAATCATTTCTATTTCTTGTCTTTAACATTGTCAATTCAAAACTACAGTAGTCTGGGGCAAGCAGAAGTGGGACCAAACGTGAGCAAACTCCATGATTTCATCTTTAGAACCCACAGTTAACTTTCTATTTAGGGACACCAGGCATTAATCGTGTGGTGCCCACCCTCCCTGACAGCACAGCTATTCAACTGGGGATCGGCCTTGACGGGCAACGTTCCTTGCTCAACTCCCTTGCCAAGAATAAGTTTACAGTGCCTGCCATGACCACCCAGGATGACTGAGCGTCTCAGATGTGTCTCCTCAAACATTTGAGGTCTTCCCTCCCAATCAATCACCCCTGTTGATTGATAATGTTAAACCGGTTTTATTTTTCATTTCCTTCTTCGGCCAACTCTTTCCTTGTATGTGAGAACTGATAGCTCAGATAAGCTGAGCCTTCAGTCCATTTTCCTCTTAACTGATTTTAGCAGAAAGTCTTTGGTAATTCTGACATAAAAAAGGCATCTCTCACTCATTTCCATGTCTGACATACAATTTGTCATTACACCCCTTGGAAAGTAATGGAGATCTGGGTATTGTGGTGAACTATTCATGCTCATGGTGTCGTTTGTCCATAAATCCAAATTTAGATTAAATCTTTACAGTTTGAGAGAGCATAATTTGGAGAAAATGATGGGTTGTGCACAGTTGTCTATACCTTTGGAAATTCTGGAGGCCAGAAACATGAGGCCAGACACTAGACATCACCAGTGTTCTGGAACACTCTCAGTGCGATTCCAAGAAATGTTGCCCACAAGAAATCTGAAACCCCTAAACTAATAACAGATGTTGCAGATGTTATGAGGATCATTGTGTTTTCCTGGTACCCAAACTCCTTGATGAATTATAAAAAGGCATCAGTCTTTCATCTGGGTATTTGACATCCTGTAGATGGAACACCCGTCTAAGACAGTAGGCACTAAACAAATATATGGTGAAAAATGTCTAGCTGGCTGACCTGATGAAAGAATGAGTTTTTGCTTCTTATCCAGATGTTTTGGCTTCACAGAGGCACTTCCTGGGTCTGCCAAGCTGATTTGTGATCCTGAGTGAAGGGTGATACATGAGCACAGAACATAATATGGGCAAATGAGTACAAGACACCATCATACTTAAAATGAGGTCTTGTCTGCTGCACCCAAGGCATTTGACAGAGACTCCCGTCCACTTCAAGTGCTTCTGACAGATGAGCCCCTCATTTGCATGTGTCTCAGCACGATACATGCGGAAATGTTAAGTTATTATTAGTAGTGATAATGGAATCATCACCAGGAATGTATTCATATTTTCAATTTTGTCACTGCAGATTGTTTTGCTGTTAAGAAGAAAGCCCATTGGGCATAAATATTTATGGCTGGATGGATGTCAGGTTCTTTAATCAGAAACTGGATTGGTCTTAATTGAATCTTGGGGACAAATTTAGGCTCTGTGCTGATTGTGCGGCTTTTTGTTGTATGTGAGCAGAGTTTTCTCTGACTCTCTCTAGGACTCCCAAAGCAGAGGCTCCTGTCAGATGAGCAGATAGGTCACCCCTTTAGGGGTCCTGGGACCTTAGATGTGTAGTGACATTATTTTGGAGATTGACAGAGCTTTGAATGGCTAGATAAAGTGAAGTCCAATCTCTGGAGCTTGCTTCCCGGAGGCATCTACAAATAAGGCTTATTTTAAGCAGGTTATAAGTTCATTGTCCCCATGAAGATGAGCTTTGTCCTGATCGCTATGGAATCTTTATTCTCTTTGCTGTCTGATGTCTGGAATTAGATGACTCCACAATCTACATAGGAAGCAGAGTCCAGGGTCTAAGTTTAATATTGATTAAAAAAAAAAAAAAACAGATGAAGTAGACATACTTATGAGTTCAACCTATTCTCTATATAAGGGAGTTCAGATAAATGGAAAAGATTCCCACCAGCAGAGAAGGAACCTTGGGTAAGCTATTGGAATGCAGGAGGCAAGATCCTTAGAAAAGAAATATGTAGGAATGATGAGAGGTGACCAACCATTGTCGTGAGGAGGTGTGGCCAGTGGTAGAGCTTAACTACTATAGGCCTCACAGATTCTGTAGCAACAGAAGACCCAGTAGTACAGGAAGGCCTGTGTATTTGATTTAAGAACTGAGGGACCACGTAGCAACTTGGCCATTTTCTCACTTAGAATCTCACTACCCTGGAATATAAAATAAATAGAAAAATATCTACTTAAAGCATTGCAGATTTTAAAATGAACTGAGCATGTAAGTTCTCAAATAACACAGGCCTCCTGGCTTTCTTCTGATGGCACTGGGCTCCTTTGCAGCACAGGGAACAGAGACATTAAGTGACAGGTATCATTTGGCTCAAGGAGTATAGCTAAAGTAGGATCCAGTGTTCTCTTTTGTGTGCTCATAAGTCAGGAATGACCAGCTATCTGGTATCATGTTGGACCGTCACTGTGTTTATAAATATCCCAGTGAAGATAAGATCAGCAGTTACAGGGTGAGTATGCCTGGTTTCTCAGCACTAAGTCCAAAGCTCCCTGGTATACAGATGGAGTATTAGGTAACTTTTCTTATTGCTGTGACCTGATGAATTTCTGATGAAAAGCAACTTAAAGAAGGGACGGGTTGTCTGGGCTCACAGTTCAAGGACACACAGTCATGGTACAAATGGTATGATTCTAAGAGTGTGAAACAGCTGCTCACCCTGTGCAGTCAGGAAACATGGAGAGAGAGCTACACTGTTCAGCTTACTCTCTCTTTTTGATACAGCCCAGGTCACAGGCCCATGGCACAGTGCAGCCCATATTCAAAGTGGTCTGCTGTTTCTCAGTTAAAACTTCCTGAAAACAACCTCATGGACACACCCACAGGGTTTCCGTGGTGATTCTAAATCCTATCAGGCGGACAATGAAGCTTAGTCATCACAGATGGGGCTCAGACAAAGTTCATTGACTGAATAAGTGCATGGAGAAATAATGAGTGCGTGTATGTACGGAGGTAAGTAAATATGCCAACTGCCAGGTCATCTAAAGGATTGACAGTCTCCCTAAGAACAGTCTCCATGAGCTACCACATCTTAGCCTTGACAAGCAAGGAAGGGCTTTATCTGTCACCCTCAGTTATCTAAATTTTGGCATTTTCACAAGGTTCCTGATTTTAGGTTTGATTAGATCTTTTGAAAGTATAAGCATTAAATAGAGAATGGTATAGCGGATTAATAGGAGAAAAACCAAAATTTTCTTTCATATCTACAGAAAACTTCCACTGCCCCAGATAAAACTCATCGCATAACAGTAAATAAGTAAATAAATAAATAAATGAAGTTACTCTATCCAAGGCTCCAACACTAACTCTATGTTTTCCTTGTCATTTAGAGTTCTCACTTTCTTTTTTCCCCCTCTCTATTATCTCAGAAATTTCTTCAGTGATAAATTTCATTGTGTATGCTTCCAAAAAAAAAAAAAAATTAAGCATCAGACCTGGGAAAGCCTATTTCCAAGAGAGCTGGCCCTTGGGCTGGTGCAGCTTTTCTACCAGCCCATGCCAGGTGGTCTGGACCCCATGATGTCCCAGCCCCACGGCTGTGTTCCTCAGAGCTGGCAGGAAGTGATGCTCATTGTCGTCTTCTCATTTCCCAGCCCTTTGGTGTTCCCAGATGTTTTAATTACAGAGGAAAGGGAGCGGATGATTCTGGCCATATGTCTCCATTCCACACAAATAAATCTCTTCGCCATCCTGCATAGCTCCATGGCACTTCAGCCATCCCACGGAAAGTGATGCTGTCGGGCCTAATCACCATCTTCAATCCTTCAGTGAGCATGTTAATTCAGGGAGCACCGGCTGGGACTGCCATCCCTGGGAAATACTCAATCTAGGAACAATTAGACTTCCATTGCAACAAGATGTTGCTTCTCCTCTGGGAAGAAGGGTGCTTTTGCAGACTGCACTGGGAGGAGACATCGGGAGATGGGCAAGCATGACCAAGCAGGTCTGAGGCAGGCACCAGGGAAATGATTTTCAGATGGGATGCTTACATTCCTCACACCACCTAGAAACTCAGGCACTAAACCATCATCTACAGAATGTCCAGCTGCAAAAATGTTTTATTCTCCAAGAACCTCCAGAAAAAAAAAAAAGACTCAAAGGAGTTTTCTCCAGATGTATATCTGTAGCACTCACGCACACACACACACACACACAGAGGCATACACATACACAGGGAGTGCTTCTTAAGAAATAGCAAAAGCTGGCAGATATATTTAGTGTGCTGATTCAGTTTCACTAAATCCTAAATTTGCTTTTGATATGAACATCATCACACATAGATTAAGAACAAAGCCACAAAGATTCTATATGTATTTTGGTTGCCAATATAGTTCCTTGTGTTCCACGATGCCAAGGGACCCAAGAGTAAACACAGAGGTGATCCTGAAATACCACAAATACAGTAGTAGAATGCACACTTATGCAGCCCACATCTTGAAGTTTTACACAGTTTTAAACCCATACACCAGCACAGAGAGCCAGCCATCAATATAACCAGAGGGCAAAGGCCTTCCCTGAGCCCTTACCTATCACTACCCTTCTCAAAGCCAGCAGGTAATCTACTCTCTGTGGGTTAGTTTTATTTCCTTTTGAATTACATGTCAGTGGAGTCGTGTGCATTCTTGAGGGTAGCATCTGATGTTAGCATTAAATCCAGATAGCTCCTGTGTGGTGTTAAGTAGCAATGTCTCCTCTGTTCCCATTATAAATGAACTTGAACATACCTAGTAGATTGATAAGTATTTTCCAGAATGCAAATACTAAAGGCCATGTAGTATCTGAGATCATTTAAAGTAGCTTTCATTTCACAGATTAAAAATTAAACCTCAATATCAATAATTAAAATGAACATGATTTTTTGATAAAGAGGTGATGACCTGTTAATTGTAAGGTCACTGCACCTGTCTAGTATGTATAAGTTATATGAAAAGGGGAAGGAGAGAGCTTTTGAGTATGGAGTAAGATGGTGAAGAATTCCAGTTTCTACCATAGTATCTACAGCTCTTGGAGATAGAATCTGGTCAAAGCTATTTCTTCATCCATACAACTTCCCATCTAAATGAAAATGAACTGGGATGTCCAGTTCCCATTTCCCACCTAAGGGCTCTTTATGCCAGTAGAGAGAATCATTCAAGGGGAAACCAAAGTTGCATTATGAATACTATTCCTTGAAAGAATGGGAAGTGTAGCCCATTCATCACACAGACAGAGGCCAGTAAACTCCAGTGCTTTGCCCAAGGACTCCATGACACCAGCCTGAATATAGTTTAAGGGAACCTCTGGGTGGTTCAGAGTGTTAGGGTACACGAGAAGAGGGTGGTACTAATACAAGCCATCCTTCAAAGAGGCAATATATCCCTTTAATTGTTATATTTTTTTCAAAGCTTACAAACTCCCTTGAAGCCAAAAACTAAGAAGGAGCCAGTCATCTAGTAGGCCTGTTTTTATCTTTATATACAGGGACCATGGTAATGGCCCTGGGATAGATGTGGTCACTATGCATGTATCAAAAATGAGCTGAACTTGGGACAAGACTCCATCAAAGAGCTAACTCCCACAGGTCTTATCTGTAAGAGTCAGAGAACACAGTACTACTTTGAATCTCTGACATCAACTCAAATTATGTGTTCAAGAACCTTTGGAATGCCTATAGATTTCTCTTTTCACAGTGTAGAAGAATCCAGACAAATGTTCAGAGATTCCTTTGAGAACACTGAAGACCTCTTCTCCGTTGGCACTTGCTATAAGAAATGTATCTGAAGTTGGTCTCACTCCTCACTCTATAGGTTTAGTTTCTAAATCTAGCTCATTTCACTAGAGAGAGAGTAACATCCCACTGACCTCTTCTTCCAGTGCTTTCCATGACAGTTTTAGCATTGCAGGTGTACTTACCATGACTTTCTCCCACTTCTCAAAGGGCAATCATAGATATATTAGTATTTTTCTTCTGGGGTCCTAACAATGTCTTATGGGAGTACCCTCCCATATTGAGAATAACTCCTATATCCAACCTCAAGTTCCCCTCACTCAGCATGCTTAGGGTTCATCCCATGAATATCCTTTGACATTTTGATAGTACTCAATGGTCAAGTCTTGTAGCGTCTTTATTGTTTCCACCCACAGGGGGTTCAGAACACTCCCATCTAGTTTGTTGTAATTAGAACAAAGCTATTGGTCTGAGGACAAGAAGCAGACCCTATTGAGGCAATAATGTGGAGCTTCTAGGTTCCAGGGGAGGGATATGTAAGGGCAGCACAGGGAGAGCTAGGCTTGACAGTGGGAAGGTGAACACATGACTTTGAAAATCATCAAAAGAAACACCATGGGAAAAGGAACAGCCTGGCAGAACTTATGTGGTGGATAAGGGTTAGTGACAGGAAAAACAAGCATTTCCTTAAGGCTGGAATAAAGAGTAAACAAACAGAACCCACACAGAAACATACTTATAAGTCACCTAAGGGCCGTGAAGGCCCTTAATAAGAGCAAGCCCAACCATGGGGCATTGCAAAGCCACAGGCCCATGGAATGCTATACTTCAAGAGTTTCAAGAGAACTATGACAACACTTCAAATACTATGTTTATGAAGGAGGAAGGACCCCAGAAAGAAGGATTAATAGTCAACACGATAACAATTCAGATGGGATGGAAACGGCTCCAGTGCCATGCAGCTGTTACTGTTATATAACATTTACATAATGGCTGGATAATTACCACAAACTCAGGGGCTAAGAACCACACCAGTGTATTACCTCACAGTTCTCGGGATATTTTTTATGAGCCCTTTGCTCAAGGGATGACAGGGCTAGAAGCTAAATGCCAGGTGCCAGTCATCTCCGCTCCGATCAAGTGAGGAAAGCCTAATCCCAATCTGGGACATTGGAAGAATACAAGTCCTTGTGGTCATAGGACTGAGACCTCAGTACCTTCTTTTTACTTGTGAGCTGGAGACTAGTTCCAAGTTTCTTGTCACTTCTTTCCCTACGCAATTGGTTCATTGGATTTTGCAGCTTCAAAATTTTTAACGTGCAAGTGTGCATGTGTGTCCACCTGTGTGTGCATGTGTACATGTATATGTATGTGTGTGTGACTGGTATGTATATGTGCACATGTATGTGTATGTGTATTTGTGTGTGTGTGTGTGTGTGTGTGTGTGTGTGTGTGTGTGTGTGTGTGTGTGTGTACACTCCTTGGCATGTGCATGTCATGATGTGCATATGGAAGTCAGATGACAATGCACTGGTCCTCTCCCTGTCACATTTCCCCAGGTTTTGTCACCACCACATAAGCCTGGCCATCTGGCCTACATGCTTCTGAAGACTCTTGTTTTCCATACAGGCGCACTGGGCCCACAGAGGCTTGAGCTGCGTCCAACTTTTTATTGCACTTTGGGGCTCTGAACTTTGGCTGTCAGGCTTGTACAAGAACTTTTAACCACTGAGCCATCTCCTTAGCTCCTTGGTTTTCTAAAGCTGGATCACTCGATTAATACAGATAGGCTCACTTTGTTAGTCAGGGTTCTCTAGAGTAACAGGGTTTTGTCAAATTGGCTTACTTTATAAAGGTGGAGTGGCCCAACAATGACCTTTGCATGCTCAAAAAATGGAGAATCTGGTAGTTTCTCAGTGTACGATGATTTTGGAAGCTTCACCAATACCAAAGTAGTGATGAGAACCAGAAGATCCTCCAAGAGTGGTGGGTCTTCGGTCCATGATAGAAGACCTAGAAAGTTGGGTTCTGATGTCACCTAATGATGCCAGCATCAACTATGGCAGTCACTAAGGAAATGCTCTTAACAGCAGGAGTAGAAACAGCCTTTTCCTAATATTTTCTTATATATGGGCCACACCGAAATGTGACAACTCTGGGGAGGCTCTTCCCTCTTCAGTGAACTCTTCCAAGAAATACCCTCAAATGCTGTAGGTGGTTTTTGGCCTGGACTTTCGGGCCTAACCTCAAGATTTAGTCCAGAAGACCCACAGACCCACAAAGACACACAGATGCTTAAAATGCTTTTAGGCTGATTGGCCTAAGTCCCAGGCACACAACTTGCTAGCTCTTTACCCTTAATCTAACCCATGACTCTTATCCTGTTCAGCCATGCGGCTCGGTACCTTTTCTCAGAGCAGCATAGTTGTCCTCTGTTTCTTCTGGCTTCTCTTTGGCATTCTGCTCTGTTCTGCTGTTCCTAGAGTTCTCCCAGTCTGGTAGCCCTGCCCACACTTCCTGTCTGCCTTTGGCCAATCAGCGCTTTTTATTATACCAGTGGGTGGGACAATTATTTACAACGGAACAACATAATCTCCCACACTCAAAGGCCCTCCTGGAGATGCATCTCTTAATTGATCCCAGGTCTAATCAAGTTGACAATTGAGATTAACCACCAGTGTCACCAAAATCAAGGAGGAAAAGGCTTCACACCAATAAGTGGGAATCGGGGCCTTCTGAGATTTCTACCTTACTTAACTAAATCCAGTGCTAACTGCGGAGCTCTGAAAGCAAAGATATCTAGAAACTCAGCAGAGAAATCCAAGGACAGCTAAGAACTCTTCAGAAGCATCGATATTCAACGTTGCCTAGATGTCTCTTAATACCCTCAGTGGCTCCCTCCCTGGGATGATTTTAATAGAAACGCCCCCCATTGCCTTAGACATTTGAACACTTGGTTCTAAGTTGGTGGCACTGTCTGAGGAAATATAAGAAGTCTGGTCTTCTTGGAGAAAGTAAGTTGAGGAATGGCTTTGAAGGTATAAAAGCCCTTGCTACCCCCAGTTTGCTCTCTCTCCTTGGTGCTTGTGGTTCACGATGTGAGTTCTCAGGTCCCTTTTACTGCCACCAATCCTGGTGCTCATTGCCAGGTTCTGCTCCACCATGATGGACTCACATCTCTCTGCTACCATACGCCCAATAAACTCTCTTCTTTAAATTGTATTGGCCATGATGTTTAATCACAACATAAAAGTAACTAACACACTCCCCAAAGAGAAAGTATATCTACTCAAAAACATGGCTTTAGTCTCAACAAACAACCAGTTCCATATGTCACAATCTTGGGTCAATATGCCAGATTAATTCATTCTTTACTCTTATGAAATAACTCAGTTCTCCTCCTTGGTAAGGAATACAGAGTCTGGCTAAGCAGACTCAACCAAAAATGTAGGTGACAAATGGTGTTCATCCAAGTGACCCAGGGAGCAGCAAATTCTAGAATTCCAGCAGCTGTCCTAGGCTAGCCTCTGAGACACTCTGTGCCATTTCTAGAAAGACAAAGGTATATAGATGAAGAATTAGCCTTTTTTTCTAGGACAACCTTTCACTTGGTATCTATATCACAGCCTTGTAGTATTCTGAATACATTAAAGGAAATGTATGGGACCAAGAGCCTGGAGCCCAACAGCTCATAACTGCAATTAACCACCATTAATTAATGGCTGCAAGATAAATGAGCCATGCGATCCGTTTATTTCCGGGTTGTAAGTATTTAAATTCACAGTAGGATGCAAGCCCATTTTTCACCACTGTGAATTTAAAACAAGTTTGAGTCAGGCCTGTTTGCAGCAAGAGGCCAACAACAACTCCCTCTGCAAATATTTTAGGTCCTATCAACTGGAAAGAGAAGACAGACACAGAGAAGCCCCACATGCCACAAAAGAGTAGAGTCTGTAATCAGAGCACATGCCATACTAAAACAAAAATTTGTACGTGATGAGACTTACTGTGCCCTCAGGTAACTTTCTGGGGTTCATCTAGGAAAGGATTGGCTGGCACTGGCATTCACCCACCCCTGAAGGATTGCTACTACCCCCACAAAATGATCAAGGAAATCAATGTGCCAAGAGATTAAGAAAACACCTGTTGTACTAAGTAAATTTGGTTTCTTCATTCTGATACATCGTTCAGGATGTTCCCAGGCTGTGCCATTGACATTCTGGCCCTCAGTTTGTTTATAAATATCCTCTATAAGCTATTTCCTTACTTAGCAAACCCCCTCCCCAAATAATTTCCCTCCTCTCTTCTTTCAAGGTCACCTAACCTGTGATTCCATGTTGTCACCTGGGAAGTTCATATGCAGTCAAGAACCATGAAATCAAGTGAAACACACACACACACACATACACACACACATACGCACACACATACACACACATACACATACACACACACATACACACATACACACACATACACACACATACACACACACACACCTCTAAACATGTTATAATTATGCTCATTCACTATTTCTTATTGAGCTCTCAGATGCATACAGTCTTTGGGTGAGGGGATAAATGTATCTGCCAGATATGCAGGCTTCCAAGTGAACACAGATGAAAAGCAGAAGATAAGACAGAAAAGATGGAAAGAAAAAAGATTTCAGTCTTAATAAAATCAAATGACATTTCCCCAAGTTTTTTTATTAGCTATTAAGAAAAAAAAAAGTCACGAAAGAATGTGGTAGGTCGTCATCTGAGTGAGGGGATCAAGGCCAGTATCATAGTGACAGCTGTGTCACTGTCAAGCACCTAAGTTGTGGACCTAACATCACTTTATGATTTATGTGCCACAGGAGCCTTGCTTCAATCTCAACACTAAGGGGAAGCCAGGCGGAGAGCTGAAGGGGATTCTATAATGTAAGAGAGCAGACCTCTCTGAGAATGCCTAAGTCACAAAAGTTGGGGTAGTATGCAGCACAGCAGAATGAGTAGGGTAGCCATGATAGCACAGCCATGTGTGGGATCCTGGGGGGGTCAAAGAGACAAAGGACATTAAATCAAAACAAAACAAGAACAAATACCAAAAAAAAAAAAAAAAAAGTCTGACACTCAAGAAAGGAGTGGAAGGAACGTGTCTATACAAAGGCTGGCCCTGGGCCTTAAGTATCTCTCCTCATATGTGAGAACATTAACTTTCTGATTTGATGGTTATCATATGGATATAGGAAAAAAACCTTAACAAACCACATGATTCCTGTATAAGAACTTTGTGCCCTATCTTCATCATTTTCCCAAGATGTACATAAACACAATTACAGAACTCAGATACTGCCATCCCTGTGACATGGAATTGGCAAAATAATAAGGTTCTGTTTGGTACAAAGCTGACCAGAAATTGAAGAGATAATCGTATCTAAAAACAGTATCTAAGACCCTTGTGACAAAAGAGACTGGTGTGGGGAGGCAAAGACAGTCTGTGAAATTTCCTACGTGAAATAGAACCTGTGGGCCAGTGAGATGGTGTAGCTGGTGAAGGTGCTTGCTACATAAGCATGGTGACCTGAGTAATCTACATAAAGGAGAGAATGGATGCCATAAATTTGTCATCTACACACATACACACACACACGCTAAAAACAATACAATAATTTAAAAAGAAATACACTTTTTTAACTTTATTCTCCAACCAAATATTGCTCCATCAAATATTATTGTCTGTGCAGCATCTTATTAAATACACACACACACACACACACACACACACACACACACACACAAAACCAACCAAAACACAAAACAAAACAAAAAAAAGCCGTAGTCAGTGTTGACATTTAAAGGCTAAAGTCAATGGCATAGAGTCAGGAACTGTGACTTTTTCCAGTGTTTGAGGCTAGAGAAGCCCATCTGTAGATGAACAATGACGAGGAACAGATGCAGTGGGAAGCAGATGGGCGGGTGAGTGGCTGTGGGAAAAGGAACATAGCTTCCATGAGGTTCAGCCACTTAAGCCCAGATCCACAAAGAATCAGATCGCTGTGACCACAGGTCAGCAGAGCTAGAAACTCCTGCTCTCCTCAGGAGATGTGAACAAAATCAGTTTCCTTCCCAGAACTGAAGGAACAATGTGCAGAAAAGCAACACAGCTGGTGGAAGCTTGATGTCACCTGCTTTGTCACTGGCCATCCTTTCATGGGCCCAACTCTGTGGATCTAAAAACCTTTCCATTAGACAATGCCTCCACTCGTCTCTGTGACCTACCTTATGCTTTGTGGAAGGTGCCTTTGGGTGAGTGTTGTGCATCCAGAGCTCTGTAAAGCCTGAGCCTGAGCCCTCAGATCTAGCTCTTTATATGGCTTCATCACAATAGAATCCTCATGCCCCAACTACCAACAAGATATCCCCAACTACCTTCAAACTTGTCACGTCCTCGAAGTCCACCTCTCTGCTATGAGACAGAGAATTTGGCTGGAAGATTTGATGGGAGATATGTCTTTGACCTAGAGTGTTCCCTTTTGTACATGGGTTTTCTTTCCAATCCCATTGAAAATAGCAGTAACACCTCTGAATGTAGGCAGTAATCCAATAATTTAGAAAATATGAAAATATAAAACATTATCTAATCCAGCAGGTGAACATTTCTAGCTGCATTTCTGGCTCAGAAACATTTTTTAGATCATTTTTCCAAGTGTGAGAATTTTACTCAAAGAACATAATCACTTAAAAATGAAAGCAAAGGTATAAAAATATTGCATCTGAAAATGTTTCTGTGTTAGTTTAGTGCACATTGTTTTTTAAAAAATGTAAGTAGCATAAACGGCCAACAACAGGGATGTGGTTACATAAATAAAATTACATAAGCTTGATGGAATAGTATGTAGCCAATAAAAATGGTAATTAGGAATGGAATAAAGAAACTCAACATTTGTTTGTGATAGAATGCTAAATGAGCAGACAATAACGCAGAAAAATGTGGACGCTATGAGTAAAACTGTAAAAATTATGTCTGCATGTGGACAAGGTCTGGGGTAAATATGCACAATGAAACAGCTTTATGTGGGAGCTTTGTTATTGTTGTTATAATGCTGTTGCATGGTAAACAACAACCTTAGGAAGATCAGAGAGCACTGGAGCCAAATGAGGCACTTTTCTAAAGAAAACAACACTTATTTTGAGAGCCCCTGGTGTGTTTTTATTTCCAGGGAAAAATGTAACAGTTGGAAGAATGGATTATGCCTCAAATAATGACTTAAACATCTAAAGAAGAACCCTAGGGTTCACTACTCCAGCACAATGTCCCTGATACCACACTGTGGGATTTCTCTGCAGAACCTTGCCTGAGTGGGCTCAGTGGGTCAGGGGAGAGAGTTGTGAAGTAGGAATCTCCTTGGAAACCTCTTTGGAAACAGAGGCTAAAATTTCCAGCCACTAAAGATTACGGATCCAGTCCTTGTACCTGGAAAAACCTTCCCAAATAACTCACTCCTGTCCATGTTCCCACCAGCAACTGCAGACATGAGATCTTCCCTCATTGTCTTCACTTTGCAAAGATATGACAGGTGTCTTCCAGTTCCCTCTCTGGACATAAATATCCCCACCTTACTGATCACAACAATAAATAGAAATGGCTTTCTTGAGATCACACAACTAGGCAAGAGCAGAGAATATAATGTATTTCTGTTTGGTTCAGAACCCAACTTCCTTCTATCACACCTAGGACTCATATATTCAGACAATAAACACAGTTTAGGGCCACGGAGCTCAGCAATTGATCTGAGTGTCATTAATTGTTGACTTATGGTCTTCCTAGTTGGGCTGTGAACCCACATTGTACACAGGATGTCCATGGCTATGTAGTATGAAAGCTATATATAGCTAAGTTCACTTACATTTTATAGACACACATGGAACAGCCTGATTTGAAACCACCCTTGTTATCCTCACCACAGAGTGAGGCCCCTGATCTGGCACTGAAGGTGTTGATACATCGGCTTGTGGTAAATCTTAGGATTCAGACACAAGCCCCAAGATTGGCTCCCTACCTGTTTCATAGCCAGCCAAAATGTGAGACTATAGCCTCAAATATTCAAATATTCAGGGAGGGAGAAACATGCCATCTGTAAATATTGTTCTATTTGTCTCATTAAGCATCCATTTCTAAATGCAGAAAGATGGCCAGACTTCTTCCTCTTCACTGCAAGAGTTGGCCTGCTTGCAGGAAGGGAAGCCCACACAGCTTAGCAGTCATAAAATAAACATAAAATAAAATCCAAAAGAAAAACCCCTTGATTTTAAAAGTGAGATAAAGCACAAAATGGACAAAAACATGGATAGCAGCTATGTAAAAGGGCATTCAATATCACTAATTATCAGGAAAATACAAATTAAGGCCACCATTGGGGTATCATGTCACCCACACAGGATAGTGTTATCAGAAAGATGAGTAACAATAGGTATTAGTGAGGAGGAAGGAACACTAAGTAGAATAATCACCATGGAAACTAGCATGAATGCTCCACAGAAGATTAAAGTTAGAGCTGTCATAGGCAAGATGGCTCAGCGAGTAATGGTCCTTCCCACCAAGCTTGACACCTGAGTTGGATGCCTGGGATCCACATGGTATAGGAAGAGACTCAACTCTGATGTGCACTGTGGAGAAGATGGGCAAGTGTAGGTCTAAGAGAACAGATCCATGGTTGCATTGATGATATTCGCAATGGAGGGAGCACCAAGGAGAAGTCAGAAGTGCTAGGATTTGCCCCTAACAAAAGCCATGAGGAAACTCAGGCTCCAGGGAAGCAGCCCGAGAGTCATTTGAGTCATAGGGTCCCACCCTTGGAATGGGTTAACAGCTGACTCTTGGGAGCAGGTGAGCAGCCTCCGAGACCTGTATTACCACCCAAACGAGCTGGTTGCTATAAAGTGATGTTGCCTGTGTGTGCTTGGGCCTTCATGCACACACTTTCTTCCTCTTCTCTACTCTTCACCAAGATGTGATGCAGCCTGGGGAAGCCCCTTTTCAAATGTCATATTTCAGTTTTTTAGCTGCCAGAACCATGAGCCTAACAAACCTGTTTTCTTTTTATACAACCGTGCATGGAGCATTTTGTCCTAGTACATAAAATAGTCTCAGACAGTGAGTTTGGCAACATATGTACTAGTTGGTGGTACTATGTGGCAAAGGGTAATTGTGTGGAAGACATGAATTGTTCACTACCCCCAATTTCTTAGACTAGAGAAAATGACGGCTGCTGAAGCAGAAGAAATCTGGTGACATTAGTCTTCAGACATCTGAGGAATGTCTTCTCACCCATTTCCTACTTTGCAATCCTTAAGCTGCTGCACGGAGAGAAATGAAATGGCAAGGAAGCTATGAGGTCAAATCAAGTTGTTTTCTCCTTTCTGTCCTCCTACCCAATGGTTAATTTCCTTGTTTAGTCCATTCATCTGTCTACTATCTGCCTCTCCTTGTGGCTCCTCACATATTGCTTCAGAGAATATGTCTCAGGACAAACCCCAAAACTCAATAGAACGGGATGATGCTGCCAATATAAAGCTAAACACAGAAAGCAAACATGGTCTTGGACTCTGGAGTGGTTTTAGAACTTAAAGGTGTCTGTATATCTAAAAAGTTCTAAATGTAATACAAGGCTAAGCCTTGGTACCTGCCCCAGGAAGTATATGTAAATACATTGCACACACCTCCCTGTTCAAATAATCTTCCCAATAGATAAGGACTTGGGTACGGTGAGTTATGAAGGATGTACTTCTAGAAGGAAACCAAGAAGGGGACAGACGAGGCCCAAAGCCACATGGCACTGGGCTTTGAGGCTAAGTACCAAAGCCTGGTTCCATGTGGAACCCCGGAGTAAAGAAATTCCACACACCCAGCTGTCACCCTATCCAGACTAGTGAGCCTTCATACTTTCTTACCATCATCTATTATTATTCATTAAGAGGTAACCTGTAGGCTATAACTTACAAACTCTTCATACTCACTTCAGGGTGTGTGGTGCTCCAATCACTCAAGTGATCTTCTGTCAAACGATGGGAGGTGCTGGAAGGTGGAGGGAAAGAACCAGAGCAATAGAATGCAGAGGATGACAGAGGATCTGCATGGAGCACATCCTAAAATCCCATCACAAAATCACAAAAGAGGGCTAGGAGACAGAGATAGCCACCTGTCTGAGGCATTCATACATTAAATGGTGCACCCAGAATCAGACATCAGGCATCTTCACAGAATGCATCCCCCTGAGCAATGATTCTATGCTCCCAAGAGATAGATCTTCCTGCTTAGAATAACTACTTAACCATCACAGTCCACCCTGTTTCATCTTCCCTTCCTCGTCTTCATCAAGTGGACAGGCAATGAGAGACCAGTTGGCATCCCCAGCCCCATATTCAAGTAAGGTCTCCAAAACACCAGACATCTGTAAGAACTGTGTTGCATGTGCACGGATATCCCCACCCACCCCTGTAGAGATTTCTTATTTAAAGGTTACATTTTCATGGGTTCCCTTGGCAGAAGGATGCTTGTGACAATCAGGACAGCTGTGCTCCCACTTAAGGAGAAGCAACAGTATCTGTCTATCAAAGGACCACAACACAGAGAAGACCTACCAATGGGAAGGAAGTACCTCATTGCTAGACCACCCTGCAGAACTTTGTCAAGCTTGCAGCTGACAAAGAACATCCACGAGTGTCTGCAGGAAATAATTAAAAGTGTTTCTACAGAAGGCATCAGACCATAGCCCACACCACCAACGGCTGTCAGTAAAATCTACTGCAGTGCGTTCACTTCCCATGTGTTTGTTTATGTACAGAATAAAGATGCACACTACAACAGTGAAGGTGACTGGAAGCCTAATGACCTTAGACAAATAAACTACTTGACACTTGGTCCTTTATAGTCAAAGGCTTGCTAGCCATTGCTGCAGTTTCTTTGACCACACTCACAGCCAAATACAAAGGAAATTCATAACCTGAAAAGATGGTTTCTCAACATGTGTTTTCACAAGGAGGGGACCAGAACCCTGGAGAAGAAGCAGACACAAAAAAGCCAGAGTCTCATTTCACATGTTGAACAGCACACAAAGTTTTCTGCCAGCTAAACAAAAGAAGCAGAGTAAGACTATTCTTGCAGACAGACACAGAACCTGAAATATCCCCTGTGAGCTATAAAAAGTCAGAGGCTGTGCAAGGTCGGAAGCCATGTGCGAGTGGTGGCAGAGATTTGACATCTCCACAAATGGGTCTGGAGAGCAACAAGAAGGGCAGGCAAAGGAGAGAAAGAAGAAAGTAGGAAAGGGGACCTGGGAGCAGAGAGAGGAAACAGTAGGACTGGAGAATGAAAATAAAGCCATGCGTGTTCAGCTGGTGCAGCCTTTCCATCACTTTGGCTCATGGAGCTCAGGCAGGAGTGGTACCCAGTCAGGGAGGCAGGACTGATACTCAGTCAGGAAGGCAGGAGTGGTACCCAGTCAGGGAGCCAGGAGTGATACCCAGTCAGGGAGGCAGGAGTGATACCCAGTCAGGGACATATGTGTGGTACTCAGTCAGGGATGCAAGAATGGTACCCAGTCAGGGAGGCAGGGGTGGTACTCAATCAGGGACAGGGACTGGTGTGGTACCTAGTCAGAGAGGCAAGACAGTGCAAGGCAATCTTTACTGATGATGAACGTCTTTCTGATTCTTCTCCTAAGCTGAGTAGCATCGGGATGCATGGTTCTCAGATACACTTCTGAGAGTGTCCCCTGGGACCCTTCTTGCCTCAGCTCTTACTGCAGCTGCTGGCTCCCTCAGCACCCTCCTCCATCCCTAACAAAGACAAAGCCCTACCCCACTTGATGGGGGGCTCCCTAAAGATTAGAAAATGTGAGAAGAACTACATGTGATCTCAGAAAGCTTTAATGGGCAAGCTCTCTCTGAGAATGATAGGGTCAATAACTATACCAAACGGCTTTGCTTATCCATGGAAAGGTCCATCCAACTATAGCAGCTTATGGCATAGAAACTGGAAATGTACTGTGGAATGCAAACTTGACTGTCATTTCCTGGTTGTGTGATCCCAAGCTCGTTCACTTACTCTCTCAGGGTTTCCATTCTTCACCTCTAAAACAAGAATGCTAACACTCCTAATGTTGAAAGACTTGCTACAGGATTAAATGAGTTTGTTCCGACAATGCATTTGGATCCACACCAAGCACAGAATGACCTCTGTGCAAATGTTTACTAAATAAAATCTAATCCTTGCAGGCTAGTAGATCTTACAACCGAAGTCAGACCTGTCAGAGCAGAGAGTGTTCTAAAGAGTATAAAACAATGATAGAAAGCAATAAAATATCCCCAATCCTTTTATATCTTCAAAGAAACGATAACAGTGCAAAGAAAAAAAGTATAATGCCAAAGTAGTAAAACTTAATGGGGTGGAGTAATGATATCACTTCAGAGCTTATCAAAAAAAAAAAAAATCATGGTCTTGGCAGTGGTTTTAAAATTAAAGGATATCCACATACACTGAGTTCTGTATTTTTGACACATGCCTAAGCACTGAGTACTGACGCTGAGTATGGACCATTTGAGCATGCCTGCTTATTCAAATAAAGGTTTCCTAAGTCAATGTTTGAAGCTGAGCAATGCCTGGGGATGGAAAAGTATAGCATAGAATAGGGATCACATTGACTATGAAGGAATAGTGTGAGCTGCTATTGGTCTTTGCTATCTGCTGAGCTGTGTGGAATTTCACACTGACCTTGCCATGAGCACACCTTATCTTGTTTACAAGCCCTTCCTGGAGAGATCAAAACTCCTCCAATCTCATCACATCCTTTATCACTTTGGCCACCTCTGGGTAGCTCTATTTTTCTAGACTTCACTACAGGTACTTCGCATCCACCACCCTCAGCCAAGAGCTTGTCCTTGTCTTAAAGGGAAAAAGATGGCTTTCCTGTCACAGCTGTCACAGATAATTTGTAGCCAGAAGTTTCTGGCCCTGCCTAGCCCCGAGGTCAGGGTCCTGCAGCTGCTTAGTCCCAAATAATCACACAAAGGTTTATATTAATCACAAAGTCTTTGGCCTGTGGCTCAGGCTCATTACCAACCAGCTCTTACAACTTAACCCATTTTTATTAATCTATGTATTGCCACGTGGTTCATAGCTTTACCTGTGTTCCATTGCATCTTGTTCTCTCCACAACATCCTGCAGCATCTCCCTGACTCCGCCCTCCTTTGTCTTTATTGGATTTTCAACCTGCCTTAAGCTGCCTTGCCATAGGCCAAAACTCTAACTTATTAACAAATGTTAATAAAGCATACTCATGGCTTACAGAAAGACATCCCATACCACTTCCCCCTTTCTGTCTAATCAAAAAGGAAGATTTTAACATAGACTAATAAAAATGGGTTAAGTTGTAAGAGCTAGTTGGTAATGAGCCTGAGCCATAGATAGGCCAAACAGTCTGTAATTAATATATGCCTTTGTACGATTATTTGCATCTAAGCGGCTGTGGGACTGTGGGTCTGGACCTCAGGGTTAGGCCAGGCCAGAAACAACGGGCTACAATAATCTTTCTTTTTTCCCCTTTCTTTCCTTCCTTTTCCCATCTCTGCCCTCCACAGCCCTGGTATTGCAGGCCCTTGTAAGACCACACCCAGCTTTTTACATAGGTGCTGAGATCTAATCTCAGGTCCTCATGATTGCGTAGCAAGATCTCTTCATCTCTGAGCCCTATATCCTACGATTCTTGAAGACCTTAGTTTCTTTCTTTATATAAGTTACTGAATTTTGCAGCTGGAATTTTTCTTACCTCATTTTTTAAGTGTTTCTTTTCTCTCTCTTGGTCAACTAAAATGTGCTTTCCATGATGTCTGTTTTATTCCCAGCTCCATCCTGAGTACCTTGTCTGTGGTCTGACGTATGATAGAAACTCAATAATTACTCACTGAGTGGGTCGATGAATGGAGGGGTGGATGTGGGGGGGTGGGGAGGTAGGCAGGATGCGAGGAAGGGATGGAAGGAGAGAAAGGGAACGAGTGACAGGTAGCTAATGTTAGCTCATATGGAATCATAATGGAGTTCTGAGTTTAGTCTTAGTTTTTTGCGCTTCCCATATGACCTTGAACAACTGATTCACCACGTCATTGGTTACCACATGCAACAAACCATTAGAACAGAGCTTAACACCTGTATACATGAGGTACCAGCCAGCTGTTAGAATTGCTCATAAGAGTGTTCACAGTTCTAGTATTGTGTCTCAATTTCTTTTTGTGGCAGAGAGAAACCTCAGGTCTCGCCTGCCTGTGAACTCCTCCTAAATAAACGATGCCAATAATTCATATTGACAAGGGCATAAATGTAGCTGTTGTTCTGTCTGTAAGAAGAGATCCAAGACCTCAGCCTCAAGGTCTCAGGCTTCTGGAGAGGGGTTGTGTGAATGCCAGAAGGGCAGGTGGAAGATCCATCTCCCTGTGTATTACAGCAGACAGGCAGCCTCAACTCCAGCAAGGGCAGGGGACCAGCCCACACAACATATGGACATGCAGTGGAGCATATGGGGCTGGTCCTAGAGAAGGGCCTCCCATCTGCTCCCTGAACTGGGCCTTCCTCACCTACTCCCAGCCTCTCTATACTTTGAGTTTGTTCATAAATCAGCGGCTTCCCACTATCCCCATGCACCAACTAAGCCAAGTGTGATTAATGCACCATTTGCCTGAAGCCTGGAGTGAACCCCAGGTACAGGTGGAGAAGCAAGAAATGTCTTAATTGGAGTGGAATGGGAGAGGTGGAGGCAAGAGGAGGTCATTGCTCATTGCCACTGAGCCAGCATAATCTTTAGAAACCTTGGCTCCCTAAGAGTAAGCTTTCTAGGAAATATTTTTATACAGATTGCCCGGAAACCCCACCATGGTTGAGGCCCTTACCTGCAAAGGGTCAGAAAGCTAACTGGCCCAGCCCAGCCCAGCCCACACAATGCTTCAGTACCTCTTCATCTGAGCTTAAATGGGCACATAGATCTTAGAAGGGACCAACAGGCAAGGTTTCCTGAAGATAGAAAGACTGGATGTGCCAGTCAGCAAATCTACTTAGCTGTGTTTCAGGCCAATATTTTCCAACTGTGCTCAACAGAGGGCAAAAGATTTTCCGCAGTTGTCACAGGAAGGGAGGCTCTCCAGGGCTCCGCGGCTAGCTCAAGCAGAGTAATCCTGCATTTACTTTGTGTAGCATTGCAGGCTTTTCTAATCTGATTTAGTTTTGATTTTGTTAAGTGTTTGGTGATTGAAAAGAAAAAAATAAACTCATGCAAAGGGAAAATACTGTGATACAGCAAAGACTGTTTTCTTCAAAAAATAAGAAAACTGGGATAGTTGGCACTTGCTGTGCTAGAGACAAGACAGTGGAGTAATACTGGAATTAATGACATGGGTTCAAGGTCACTTCTACATTGGTGGTCATGTGACCTCTCTTAGCCAGCCCTAAGTTCTTCTGTAAAGAGGGGATGAATGACACCTAACTTAAAGGGTCCCTGGGGAGACTGATGGGAATAAACCCATTCACATTTGCATAATGCCTGGAAAAATGACAAATGAACAGTAGGTATATGGTTATTCATTGTGCTGCTTACTGTGATGAACACATTATTTGCGGTGTCTAAAGTCCTCGATTATGCCAAAGTTGACCTCAATTTTACAGATGAGGAAGATGAACGTCAGATCTTGACTTTGAATGATTGACCTCCATCATGGAGGCTATTACTGTTCTGGGGAGCCAAGCTTGTATCTTCCAGCTATTTACTCTATTCCATTCACACATCCTTGAAAACATTATGTAATTTAATGTATTTGGGCATTCTGCTTCATTTTCTTACAAGTATTTCTATTTTTGTATTCATTCACCCATCTACTAAACTGCTCTTCTAATACAGGAGGCATCTTCTGAATATCTATGCAGTGTTAAGACCTTTAGACATGTCATCCCATGTCTCTAAAATAAATAGCAGAGTCCTTATAAGTGAAATGGAACTGTTAAAACTGACTTCAAGGAGGGATTTTTTGTGAAGCCAAATAGGAGGAGGCAGATAATAATGAATTGGAGCACATTGTAAAGGTGAATGGGCTACATTCTGTTTTCAAGTAATCCATACAAAGACAAGTGGGGATTTCTTAGTTGAATATGATAGAAGACCATGTGGAAAAGGGAAGTGGGGGGGACATTGGAGAGACTTTTGTTGGAATCTGGTATTTCCTATTTATTCGTCAACTCTGAAAATATATAAAAGAAAGAAACTATTCAGTTGTCCAGAAAGTAGGTGGGATCATTTAGTTTGAGTAACTTGATAGGTTATAGGAACACTGCCAATTATCTCTAGTTCTAATGGTGACTCTGCAACTGATTCTCACACCACAGGAAAGTCACTCAGTCCCCTGAGGTTTTAATTCTCTCATTTGCACAATGCATTTTTGAGACTTGCACTCCTTGATCTTAAGTTATGAGAAAGGTTTTGGTTAACGTTCATGATTAGTCATTCCAAATGTTATTGCCTTCCTGTGGCCATTTTACAAAACCTCCAGCTTGGCTGGGTCATCTTGCAGGTTGAGGTTCAGCTGAGACAAGGCCAGGAGCTCATTGATCTAGGATGGCCTCATCTATACCTTCATATGGTCAAGCAGTTGACTAGGGAATCCCCCTTCCCTTGACCTTTTGACCTTCAGAAAATTAATACAAGCTAATCCATGATGATCTTAGGTTTCCAAGCACAAGAGAATAAGTTTAAACTACCTTTAGTCTACATGTGTCTAGTACATGTGGGTAATTTTTAGATAAAGATAATCACTGTAACAACTGAACTTTAAAGAAAAAGCCAAGAGACACCTCAGAAAACACCATTCTAGAAAACACAGTGTTCGTGCTTGAGCCTTAGGTTTGCCAACATCATAATACCCAATCAAATCACCCAGATAAAAGACATGAAAACTGACTTTTCAATGGGAACGTAGCAACTTCTCATTTCACAAAGGCTTAGGAGGATGGGAAGAAATCATTTTAGTCAACAATCACATAATTTGCCATAAGCAACAATGTTACGCATTTAAGAATGTTTGCATAAATCCATGTAATTTGATAGAAATTTCAAGAGTCCTAGTAAGAAGAGCCTCTGGCCCCTGATAAGGACATTATGAGGAGCCCATGAGAAAGCTTGTTTCCTGTGTACTTATTGAAGGATTCCATCAACCATTCATACCTACAAATTTCCTCATCTTCCCTGACTCTAGTCCCCACCTCCCTTCAGTCCACATAATGGCTTCACTGTCCTTGGGCACTTCTTTTTCACAGTGTCTTAATGTGTCCATAAAAGCATTTCATGCTATGCTCCCCAGACCTCCCTCTGCATCTTTACCACCATAAATACTGTGCTATCCCAGATCCTGAAGTAGCAGAGCTTGGAAAGTGAGAAGTAATGTTTTTACCTCTCCTTTGATTGGCACTTCTTTTTACAGAAGTCCCAGAGCATGACCGCCAGAATCCTGTGTCTCCCAGAAGTCCATACTGGAACAGTTTTCTTTCTCCATCCCAATCATTGTTCAGACTTCCACAGGTTCCTAGCACAAGATTATGGAGAGTCGGGAGGCAATTCTAACCTTTTAACATGAGGATGCACCATCAAATAATTCTCCTCTTACACACATTCTAAGTCAGTGACAGGACACAGTTGATGACCCTGACACCATGTTTTCATGGTATAAGTTCATTCTTCAGGACCACATTCAAATAGAGTTGAGCCAGCATCTCTGCTCTAAAAACTAGCACTCAAGAACACACACTCTAGGAGAAGATATACACATACTCAGTTGCAGATTGGGATCCTCAGTAGCTATGATATGACCAAATTATGAACTCTCCTAAAAGCCTCTGCTTTTTAGGTTTAGAAATACTAAATCATTTATGTTATGTTTAAATTATCATGACAGTTGTTTACATGATGGTACCACATGATTAGAGTGATATGTTGGGACAATAAATGTCTATTTCTGTTGTCAGTATCTTCATTATTGGTATCCTCTGAAGGTCTCCCACTGGGAGATGGTACCACTCATCTGTGAAATGCAAAACAAATGTGTGTTATGTCAGTCTTTGGCTAAAACATTCATGTCCCAATCTGTAGCCAGGCTAGCTCTTCTTCATGAATCTGAATCCCCATGGTCAGGGCCAAAGAATTGCTTTCTTCTGCCTTATAGATGAAAATTCATTTGGTAAGGGAGTAATAGCAGCTCAGTGCATTTACATATTTCAGTTTCTGCCTGAATGCTTGCCAGCCTGTTAGAAAAGTGTTAGTAGCAATGAAGATTAAGAGTATATTTAGAAAGAAGTGTGTGTGTGTGTGTGTGTGTGTGTGTGTGTGTGTGTGTGTGTGTGTAGTTTTAAACATCTGTGTAAGTGAACTTCTGATTCAGGAGAGATGTCTGTGCTGGGGGCAAAGGCTGTCTTGTACAAGTCTAATTAGGAGGTGACTGGTAGAAAGCCAGACCGGGATTATCACAAATGGATGCAGAGGGAGTCTGGAAATCAGGCCTTCTGCCCACTCAGCAGTTCTTGGCACTGCGCCCCATCTCAACTATCTAATGCTATTCCTGCATTAGATGCTGCAAACACAATTGACTTCTATTACTTATAAAGCCAACCACTTTACCTCATTTAAACATTTAGGAAAGGACTTCAGAGATTTCTGAGATGGTGGACAGCACAACTAGCCCCAGAGCTCCACCACCACTCAGACTGCATAACAAGAGAGCATCCATTCATTCTGCATTCAGCATCCAGGCCCCATTAGTAGATCATGGTAAAGGCTGTTATTTCTGTGTTTCAAAAATACAGATCCCTAAATACCCTTTTCTAGTCCTATATCCATTTGCTATGTGATCAGTGTTGCCTTCTGTTTCTAGACCTGAGAATGTAAAGATAGATCTGGTATGGAAGTCATCTTTAGAGTGCCCGTGTCTATTGTAGAGAATAAGAGATAATAAATAAAACTGACACATACATGCTACTGATGCTGTGGTAATTTGAAAAGAAAATACGAACAAACTAAAACAATGTAGAAGAGCAGAGAACAGCTTCATAGTTGTAGGAATGTTTGAAGTATCTCCTTAAAGAACTTAGTTGACTTAGAAGCAAATGGGATGAGGCATAAAATGTCCTAGGAAGAAAAAAAATGATGTCAAAAAGAAATGAAAGTTGGAATCAGTCCTAGCTTTGGTTAAACACAGGAGACTTTGCTTGGTCTTAGGCACATTATCCTGTAGGGATGCAGTGAGCATCACACTTCATAAAACTGAGCAAATTAGCTTCCCAAGATTATGGTGGGGATCAGATTGCTTGCATAAGTAAATAGCCCATAGGATTATGACCTAGAAAGCATTACAAGGTCCCTGTTCATTTGTGTAGCTAGAACTTCATAAGAAATGAATGACCTCAAAGGCACTGGCTGGGGATTCATCCTGTAGACAAAGGTCTTACCAATGGGCTGAGGGTGTTAAGCCAAGGAATGGCATAGGCATGGTTATATTTCAGTAGATGCCAGGAATGGAAAGGTTAAAGGTGACATGGAGAGATTGCTAAGGAAATCAGAGGGCAAAACCAAGGAAAATGCTAAACTCACTCTATTTTGCAAAAATGTAAGTTTTCTAAATATAACCTATCAAGAGACATTATAGCTATGGCGGACCGTTTCCCACAGTGCCTTGAAGATACTCCATTCTCAACTGTCCTTATAGACACTTGTGTGGGTTAATGAAGAATTTCAGTATATGCCATTTCTGTAGGAAATATCCAGGCTTTCAATAGTTGGATGGGAGTCTAAGAGATGCTCTATATATTCTTTTTAGTCACAATTCTCAGGTAAGGAACTATGACAAGGAATTTATTTGGTCCAAATGAGCTAGAGTTGCCCCTAACAGATATGCGCCAATTCCCTTGAATGTAGCATACATTTGTCTACATTCTATCTGGAGGGAAGGTTCTTCCACTTCATTTTCTAGGAAGAAGTTGGAAGCCAGTGGTCCACAGACCATATCCAGTCTACATTGTGTTTTGGTGAGTGAGATATTATTGGAACAGCAGCATTGTTGGCTTATTTACATATTATCTATAATTATTCTTATACTAAAATATTAGAGATTAATAATTGCAGTGGAGACCTCACAGCCTACAAAGTATGAAGCAGCTAACATCTGGCTCTTTAGACATTGTCCCACTACTGCCCGCACATGAATTTGTTGGACTAGTTTAGAGAATCTACGCATGCGTGGTACTTGGTTTATTTCTCTTCTTTTGTTGATCCACTCACTAAATACCTAAATAGAACCCTTGTGTTCTTTTCATTGTAAAGAAGGCAAACACAAATCCTTGCCACAATTTAGCTTCCAATCTTGTCCCATGGGTCAATATTTCTGGTTCATGTGTGACCCAGGACTATGATCATCTACTACTGTTTGAAAGCTCCTTCAAGTAAACCCTACCCTACATAATTTTTTTCTGAAACCAAACCACAATCCAATGCACCCATAGTAAACCTTCTCCGATGGGTGACTCTAAGCTGCTGGAGGAGTATCCTCTCTGATTGTGCCACAGCTTGACAATCAGTAGATGTTCGCCATCTCTTGTTGATGACCTTCTGGAGCTTGGGAACTAACTGAGGGTCAAGGCTAAGTCTACCCAGGCAGTAACTGGCTTCAAGGCCCTCCTCCTGGGCACAGCTTTCAACTGGCTCATTGTAGAGGAGCTGTTATATAAGATCTGCACCTTTCCAAGGAGAGCCAGCTGGGCTGCTTCTGCCAGAAGAGCCACTGGCTTTAGCTATGCTTGTCCCCATCCAGTACCTCAAGATAGCCTGCTTTCCTTTCCTCTTTATTTTAAATGGCCCGTGATAAAAAATTAAATTAATCGTATTTTTTTTTTAAGTACACTATACTAAATTGCTTCATGGAAGGAAGACACAGAGGGAGAGACAGGCAACAGGAGAGCTTGACTGCCCAGGCTCAGCTTCGGCCACTCTAAACAGATCCTAATTAGCAGGCTGGCAAAGCAGACCTCCACAGGATGCCAGGATCATTAGTGCCAGCACCTCACACACTGACTGCAATATGTGGACATGGCTGCCCTGCTGGCACCATGTGGACACAGCTCTTGGCTGCCACATCATAACAGATGTCCAAAGATGGGTTGTATTTGGGTTTTTCTGTGCTTATGTTTGGAGGATTATTTTTAAGATATTATGTGACCTTATGCCAAAGATTGCTCTTGCCAAGGTAAAGATTTTTGATGGGTCAAAGAAGCAAGATAAGTCAAGAGAGATCCAAACAATAGGCTTGCTCTGAGCTTCTTGGGGTGAAAAATAGAGAGAAAATGTCAATAAAAATTTAGATTGCTCAGTTAGAATTTGAAAAAGTCAACCAAAAGATGTCCTTCCAGAATTGGCTATGAGAGTGATGGAAATACTCTTTCAGTATCTGCAGACCCCTGAGACCCCTGAGCCCCATGCATCAGTGGGTGTTGTCAGTTTTGCTTCATGGGTGTGTCTTAAATCTATTCATTTTTATGTATGTTTATTACTATAGGCCTAGTCCAAAACATTGTCCTCATGAGTCTATACAGGTGATGAACAAGACTTGGGTAATGAACAAGTCTCACAGTAATATTACATTATTAACATGTGTGATTCACCTGTGTATGAGACATGTGTGTTCACTTATGCGTCAAACTCCATCAATAGAGACAAAATGTCCTTTAATAGTGTAAGAAATTCATAGGTTGACTCCTTTACGTTATCAAATAGAAGCACACAGGGAAAAACTTTCACATGGGTATTAAAGATTAACAGGAACCAGACCCATAATTCTAAGTAGGTTCCTTGTATTTTATGTATTATCTAATGAAAACATGGGGCCTGTCAATTGACAGGTGGGATAATGAAAAGTGTGTTTTTCAGATTTATTTTTTTATATGTGTGAATGTTTTGCCTATGTGCATGTATATATACCAATATGAATTCCTGGCACCCCTGGAGGTCAAAAAAAGACATTAGATCACCCAGAACTAGAGTTACAGGAAGTTATAAGCCATTATGTGAATACTAGGAACCAAACCCAGGTCCTCTGCAAGAGAATCAAGTGCTCTTAACTGCTGAGCCATCTCTCCAGCCTCCAGAGTTATTGCTGTTGTTTTGAAATTCAGGAATAATATTCATCCAGGAAGGAAGACCTTTGTTCCTCTCTAATATTAAGATACAGATTTTCAAATCATCAATTGATACAGAAATCCTAGCCCTCCCAATTTGTACAGAAAGTAAAGATCCATGTCTTCTATTTGGCAACTGAATTAGAAGCTGAGCCCTCATGATATTAAAACATTTAATTAAAATTTCATTTGTCCAGATGTTTGACCATATAATGCCAACAACTGGTTTGACTAATGTTTTAAATTTAATTGGCCAGATGTTTTTTAGTGGTAGGTGTCTTAATGAGTAGGGGAAGTGTTTGTGGAATGGAATCAAATTTCTCAGAGAAGAAGCAGCCTTACTCAAATATTGCTACTGCAGTTGGATAAAGCTTGTCAGTGAACCAAGAACTATTTGACCTTCAGGCCTGGTCCACAACAACAGTGTCCCTTCCGTTGGCTCCCTTCCATGGAGGTGTATGTACTATGTTCTAATCAGATCCTCCTGAACCAGCTTCTAAGATAAGAGCTCAAGGAAAAGGTAAAAGATAAAATCAATAAACCAAACAGAATCAAAGAAAGATTCTTTTCTTTCTTTCAAT
Organism: Phyllotis vaccarum; assembly: GCA_033318265.1. Classification (NCBI taxonomy): domain Eukaryota; kingdom Metazoa; phylum Chordata; class Mammalia; order Rodentia; family Cricetidae; genus Phyllotis; species Phyllotis vaccarum. The sequence continues at coordinate 186,196,270 of JARWLC010000001.1, read as the reverse complement.
GAGTTGAAAACAAATGAATCTGGGGACAGAAGTCTCAGACTCAGTGCCAGGTGAGTGTCCTGCTTCTTTCTCATATGCCAGCAAAAGCAGCAATGGTGGAGGGTTTCCTTGGTGCTTGTGCATGGATGGTCTGAGTGGAGGGTTTCTTCAGTGCTTGTGCACAGATCTTCTGAAGCAACCTTTCTTTCCTCCTTCACAGTTAAGGAAGTCTAGAAGCTGAGGCACTGAGGACCATGCTTGACATTACAAAGCTGGGAAAAAAATGAATGGATATTAACTCCCAGGCTTTCTGGTAGAGAGCCTAACTAGCATCTTTGTGTGGTGTGGGATTTGCTTCAATTTCAGTGTCCTTATCCCTGTCTGAGAAGGCAGTTATAGGTGAGGTGCAATCATGTGATCTGCTTTTTACACTGTTCTCTGCTAAGTGCTTTCTGAGTGAGCCCTAACCTGTATCCATCCAAATATTAGTTATTATACCAGGGAAGGTTTCAGATGTTTCTGTTTCTGCCTGCCTTTCCAAGCTAATGAATGACCTGAATTTTGGTGTCCAGTAACTTTCCCATTTTCCTGTTTACTGCTACAGTATAGGAGGCTAGATGCTGCTGTCCTGGCTCTACATCCTTAACATCTCTTCATACCTGTCCCACAACCCTAGGTTTCCCCAGATATCTACATGGATCAAATTAGAGCCTTGGTACTCAGTATAGCACAGAATATCTGCATAGAGTCCAGCATAAAACCCTTACACAAGAGAAGTGTAACCATTAGAATAAAGGCAAGAGCCCTTAGGAAATGTATGGCTGTGAAGAGTGCTAGGATCCAGGTGGGGCTCAAAGAATGTGACCCAGGTATGCAAAACCAGCCCTAGGAAGCCCAGCATAACCAGTCTCACAGACCATCCACTGAACTCACTAGTATGTATTCCTTTATTTCCTAAATCCACTTGGAGTTCCTATCTTGGGCAATATGGGAGGGAAAGTTCAGGGTTGAATATGATAAACTGTCTGTCCCTGACATTCTAGGGGTAGGGCAAACAATGGGTGGTGTTTTTGTTGCTAATCACTCTACTAAAAATAATCCAGAAACAGCAAGGGGTTTATTTCTAAAAGAAATAATCTTTGTCACTGGGAGAGAGGGGGTGATAAAGGAAGTTAGAAAGAAGCTAAGACAGTGAGGAAATGCAATGGTTTCACACAGGATGGCTGTTGTTGTGGGGCCACAACTCAGTCAAGGACCAGAGCAGAAGGGAATTCAGATACACAGGCCAAGTGCTCATGAGAAAAAGGAGGCAGCCACCCTCACGGTGTGTAGGAAACATTTAGGCTGAGCAAACAGCCGGTGCAAAGACACCCTCACCCAGGTCAAGTTGGCCTCGACATATTTAGGGGGCAGAAGGAAGTGCAATAATTAGATCGCAGGGATGTGAACAAAGTCAGAGAGCAGACTACACATCTCATGGATGATGGGAGTTTAGACTCAAGTGTCAACCTGATTTGAAGCCCAGAGAGCTTTGAGGAGCAGGGGTTTGTGTGCCCCTTGATGTGCTTTCTGAATGTGAGACAAGCAAGGATTGGGGGTAGGAAGCTGTGATGGTGCTTTTACTGATGATTTGGATCTAGTAGTAGTGAGATTTGCCAGCAAGTTGCACGTCTGGGGACTCAGAGTCCAGAGGAAAAACCTAGCAAGAACCATAAGGTCTATTTAGCCCAGATATAAGAGGAAGACAGCCTTCAATACCCATCGGAGTTAGGGCACATTTGTTCAATGTGCCATTGGACAAATGAGAAAGACAAGTAGATGAACAAAGAGATAAGAAGAAGAAAGAAATGAAGGCCTCTAGACTTCCTGTAGTCTGGCCATGCTTCCCACAGCAGGTCCTGGACTGAGGGGCAGTTGGATGTCTAATGCTTGCTTAGGTTTTCCAGCAGCTCTGGGAGAGCACAGAGCTAATACAAAGGACATGTCTAGCAAAGGTGACTGTCCCAGGGGCAAGGTACAATAGGGCTGGGCCTCAAAGAGGACCTTGTGTCTCCCAGGCCTGATGACATCTTTCCAGGAGGGAAGGAGGGGAGAAGATGGGAAAGGATCTAACTTGCCCACAGCCATCAGCTACAGCTGTCACTGTACAAGCTAGGAACTAGCTGATGGAGTTGATGACAGCATAAACTAGGACACCCTTGACTTCTTGGCTCCAAGGTCTTTCCAAATTCAAAGACTCACAGGTATATGATGTACATTTATAAAACACTACCCCACAAGCTCTAATCAAGTCTTCACCTGAGATATTAAATAATTATACAAATACTAGCAAGCAATATAAACAAAGGAGAAAATAGTCATTAAAGATGAAAACAATATCCTTATTATATTTCTGAAACATTTCAGTAAGATTAAGAACACTGAATTAACTAATAATAATATCTCAGACAGAATTTTTAAGGAGAGATTTTTAAAAGTCTTATTTAAATAACACACAGACCCAGGATACTATCTTAGAATTAGAATTAATTAGCTTCAGTTTGAACCAGTAATAAAGGACCATAAAACTAGACAAAAAGTCAATATTATTTAGATTTGAAGAAAACACACCTTGCTGTGGTTTCGCATCTTTGGAATTCAGCTCATGGGAGGATGGGATCAGTGCCTATGGAACTAGTGAAGATATGTAAGGAGACTCACTCTTCTGGGGAAATGTTGTCAACAAGTTTCTGCTGAGTTCTCTGTAATGGTAAGAGCACAGGGGTTCTTGGACTATGCCTTGGAATCTTTCTGTAGCACCTAATGTGACAAGGGAGAAAGAGGGACACCTGGAGAATGAGGTGACAGCATTCTACTCTACAGGGAAATGGATCAAGAAGCCATGAGTCATTGCAGCTCTAAGGACCCCAGAACCACTTTTCCATGCTTTTCACAGAGGCTTCAGCCTTGGGGTGGATTCACTTGATAGAGTCTTTCTCCTGTGGCATGGTCCTGTGGAGCGTAGGTGCCCTATACCAAGCACTAGATCCTGACTCCACCATCCCCCAAAGCTCTGATCACCAGAGAAGTCCCTGCTTGTCTCATGACCTTCTTCTAGCTATTCTATTAGCCATCTCAGGGGCAGAGAACATGTACCCTTACCCTTACAATCTTCCTCAACACACTCTCTCTCTCTCTCTCTCTCTCTCTCTCTCTCTCTCTCTCTCTCTCTCTCTCTCTCTCTCTCTCTCTCTCTCTCTCTCATTTTATCTCAACAATGCATTCTCTAGCTCTTTTCTTCCTTATGAGGGTGCCCTTCATCCAACAGAGTTTTTAACTCATTATCTCCTTTTTATCATGGGAAACACACAAACTTCAATAATAGACAATAGATAGGTTCAAATTTTTTTTCTGAAGAAGTTTGGGGTTGCACTTGATGGGTGTCCAGCTGATCATATGCATGGCTGATCTTGTCATCTGCCTTTGAAGGATTTCTTTTCTTCTAGCTTTATAGCGTAAATTATTTTTAAATCAGATACTGTGTGCAAATTCACCAATAACCCATTCCCATTGATTCAGTTCAGAGAGAACTTGAAGTTTCTGGTGGAGTTATTGGCTCTGTCTTTCAAACTGAGGCGCTGTGTGTGTTTGTGTGTGTGTGTGTGTGTGTGTGTGTGTGTGTGTGTGTGTGTGTGTGTGTCTGTCTGTTTGTATCTGTGTTTCTCCATGTGTGGTGTGCTTGTGTATAGTATATGTGTTTCTTACCATGGAAATCATTATCAGTTTGGAGACTTTTCTTTAAATGTACCAATAAACTAATCTCCTTCAATTAATCTAGTATATATTTCTTTTAATTGAAAATAAATTTTTGTACAGTATATTCTGATCACAGTTTGTCACGTTATCTCCTCTCAGAGCTTTCCCATCTCTGAGCCCTTTCTTTAGTCTTTAAAGCCTTTATCTTATGTGCCCATTTTCTACTTTCTGGTGAGTTCTAGCCCCTTCTCCAATGCTAGTTCTTCTAAGAACAGAAGAGCAAACACTCATTTTCCTCAAATGTCCACTAAGGGACTTGTCCTGCATTTGCTGAGCATTTTCACATAAAACCTTCTCCTGTTTAATCTAGTTTCACTTTTCATTTCTTCCTCCAACATGTGCAAGCTCCTTTAAACTGTCCTGAAATGAAAATCATCTCCTATCTTTTCAGAGATGCCTTTTCTTGCTTTGTGAAGATGCCATAGAGGCAAACATATGATTCTGGATACAATGTTTGTTTAGAATGAACTATGATTTATTATGTGAAAACAGCATTCCTGAAAATAGTAACTTGCCTTTATGGATCTATTTTATGACAATAAAATATAAATAACATAAAAATTACCATCTAAATCATTTTTAAGTACATGGTCCATTCATTTTGTTGTAGAATCATAATCCTCATTCAAACACAAAACATTTTAAGATTTCCAAGTGGAAATGCTATGGTCATTAAAAAATGCCCTTCTCACAGCCTCTAACAACCAATGAATATTTTCTTCCATCTCTATGATTTTGACAACTCTAGAATTGAAAATGAAAGGAATTTCTTAGTAATTACGGCAGTGGCTTGTTTTACTTAGAGGAATGCTATCACAATCAGAATTGTTTGCATTTTAAAGATTGCTACTGTCCAATTGCATGGATATGCTACCTTAAGTTTATCCATTTATTTGATGAGAGACACTTGGATTGCTTTTATCATTTGGTTATCGTGAATAATGCTTCTATGAGTATAGATATAAAAAGAGCTATTCAAATCCCTGCTTTCTCCAAAATGAAATTGTTGAGCTGCATGGTATCATGCTCTCTCTCTCTCTCTCTCTCTCTCTCTCTCTCTCTCTCTCTCTCTCTCTCTCTCTCTCACACACACACACACACACACACACACACACACACACACACACACACACACATTTTTGAACATCTTTACCACTCAGTAGTGGCCTTTTTGATCTGTTGATAATGAACGTAAACACATAACATTGGCCTGTGTTTTATGCTGTCATACTAACATAAGATCTTGTGGACAGGGAAAGGGAAGGTAGTGGTTTAACAGTAGTAAGCTTGTGTGTCACACTGACAAAGTACAGATTTGCCTTATTGGTGAAGTTTTATTGTCACCTCGACACAAGCTAGAGTAACTTTGCAAAAGGGAATATCAATTGGAAGTTTACCTAAATCAGATTGCTCAATGGTCATGTCTGTGATGAATGGCCTTGATTGGTGCCTGGTGTAGGAGAATCCAGTCCATTGTGAGCAGTACCTTGCCTCAGCAACTGAATGAAAATTAGAATATATACTTGTTCTAAAACAATGGTTCTCAACCTGTGGGTCATGATCCCTTTGGAGGTCACATATTAGTATTCTATATAGCAAACATTTCTATTAAATTTTACAACAGTAGAAAAATTACAGTTATGAAGTAGCAATGAAATAATTGTATGATTGGAGTTTACCACTGTTAAGGCATATTTAGATTACACACTGACACTCCTGAGACTGACAATAAAGTTGGTCAGCTATGACAAGAATTGGCTATAGAGGTTTTAGAGAACTGGGAACATATAGAGTGACACAGGAAATAGTAGGGTGAGGCTTATAAAGATTCTCAGTCTTTTTCTGATAAAGGTAGGAGAGAAAGAGGTTACTAGTTGCTATTTCCCCATTTCTCTGATCACTTATATTATACCCCTCTCTCTGACTTTCAAGTTTTTATCAATAAAAAGTAATTAGATAAACATTTCATCTGGCACCCAATGTGGGGCATGGGATCAAGAGACAGCTGTTTGCAACTGGCTTTGCAGCCATTGGAGTTACCACAGCAGCTTCCTCCTTCCCTATAGGCCCTTTGTGTGAGTCCTGCTGCAGCCTCTCTGAAGTAGCCTCCAACTGCTACCCAGCCCTAGCCCCAAACACCACAGGTAACTAGGCCCCAAATGCCACCAGAGTTAGATGCCCACCACCTGCCAGCTCTGTTATTCAGGTGTCCCTTGCCTTCACTTTCTGCTACGTAGGTTTCTTCCTCACATCCCCATATTTGCTTCTCGGGTAGGTTGCTGCATCCTCTCCCTGTAGGTTATCTGATTCCCCTGGACCCAATCCTCAGGCCACTGCCACATCAGGTCAGCCACCTTGATACCCACCTGGGTTTTTAATGTTTTTGCTATAGCCATACAACCTCAGCCTCCATCTAAACTTGAACAGCTGCAGTGGACTTCAGACAAGCCATGAACTGCCAATGTTCTCTGCTTATCTGTGAAGCACAGTGACAACCAGCTTCACATTTAACTGTCATTATCAGCAGGTCTGGGGAGACACCTGGGATTTCTTAAAGACAAAATTAGTTTAAACAACAACAAAGTGATTTTACCCATGTTAAGAATGGGAAACAATATTATGATACAGGGAGATATATCTCTGTATGGTTCCACATGAATGGTTTAAAAATGGAAAAATTAAATGAAGTGATAATAAGCTTAGCTAGGACTGACATAATTTTGACCATAATCATTATCAATTTTTCAATTCATGTTTTATCTTTTAAAAGTGATTTGATATTGATACCAAATATTTTAGAAAGACTGTTAAGATATAATCCTTAGAAAGACTAGCTAACAAAACTAAGAAAAACATATGCACAGAGACAGAAGAGTTTAGAGCTGAAGCTACTGCAACATTTGCATTATAGACCTGAAGCAGCCCAAGGTTACTAGAAAACCAACTTCAGTGTATTCAGTTAGCATTCAAGAATGACCACCAGACAGTATGTACCCTCAAGTCTATTTAGAAGTTATCTGAGATCCTGCACAAATGTTAGATTTGAAGAGATTTAAGGAAGCAGTAGTTTCATAAGGTATATATTTACATTTTGTGGGCCAGATGCTAAATTCATGGGTAAGTTGGAACAGAAATATTCCACAAGACTGGAAAGATTTAGCTATAGCAATATTGGAAACTAGTTCTCATTACAATAGAAAACATGGTCAAGAGAGAATGCTAGGGTTACAGAGCAATTAAGTAGGGCTAGAGATATAAAATTTTCCCAGGAAAAGCTTCATGGTAAAGATCAGTATCTTGATTTGCAAAGATAGATTACATTTGATGATCACACCTTGGCTTTACACTATATAGCAGCTTTAAATGCGTAGGACAGGCTAAAAAAATCAGAAAAGAGGACTGAGTTATTTGCTATAATTATGCAGGGCTCAAAAGAAGGCTTCACGATTTCTGACAAAGATTGACGTCAGCTGTAAATAGAATGATATCAGATTCAGAAGTTAGACAAATATTAATTGAATCTTTGGCTTTTAAAATGCTAATTCAAAATGCAAACAGGTGGTTAGGACTTTAAAGGTCAGATCAGCACCAATTTACGAATAGATTAGAAACATAGCTAGTATTAGATCTCATACTTATAATCAAAAGGTTAAATGTTATAATTGTGGTGATCTGAAATGGATTGTAGGTTAGGTATCTGTACAAACTTTTTTTTCTAGAGAGAACTCAAACAGATCACCCAGCCTTCTGAAATATACAGAAAGTGTGGCAAAGGCCAGTATTGGATTAATGAATGTAGATCAATATGGAACAGGCAAGGTAATCCTTTGCCATTAGGAAACACCTTAGGGAGCCTCTTGCATGCCTCCACCTCAAATTTGATTCAGTCATTCTTTGCCAGCACTGGGGAACTTCCTCCATAGAGCAACTAAAAGACTTAGTGCGTGTTGTCAAAAACCATACTGCTGTGAATGACAAAACAACTTCAGTAGATTAAAAACAAAATTTTCAGGGGAAACCATGAAGCAAGTATTTTGACCAATGCTATAAATGATCAGAAACTAAAGCTAAAAATACAAATAAATGACATTGAAATTGAGGGTTTGATAGACATGGGAGCAGATGTAATACTACTTTCACCAAAATCTTGACATCCAGATTAGCCTCTTCAGGAGGTAAATGTTCAGCTTCTAGGGGTTGGAACTTTACATCAGGTAAAAAAAAAAGTACAAGATGGGTTGAGTGTATAGGGCCAGAAAAACAAATATGAAAATTAAAACCATATGTGTCTGACTAATATAGCAATGAGGAAGTGATTTAGTGCAGCAATAGAAAACACATATTAACATTCCTCCAATCTCAGAAACAAATATAAACTAATGTATTCTTCTTCAAAAAATATTAAATGGTATTATCAAGAATAGTCATTAACCATTAATGTTGTATATATGCAGGACTTAACATCTGCAAATTTTCAAAGGTACCAACATCCCTACCTTTAAAATGGTTAACTGAATAACCTGATTGGGTGTAAAAATATCCTTTGACATCTGAAAAATTATGGACATAAACATAGCTAATACAGGAGCAGATAAATTCTCAACATATTAAAGAATGGAACAGTCCTTGGGATTTTTCTATATATGCCATTATCTCCTCTAAATTCAAGAATACTTGATAACGAAAAATCCAAAATTTCTCAGGTCAGAACAGTCATCTTGTATGGGACAGAAGAAAAAACCAAATTAAGGGACTATTCCATTGATACTAATCTCATAATCCTTAGATTTATTTTTATTTTTGATTCTTTAAGACTTTTTAAAGCGTGAATAAATATCTCAAAATTTATATATAAACTTTCTGTTGTGATATTAATGGTCATATAGAGTACTAAATAATTCTATAACTAGGCTTCATCTAGCTTCCTGTACATAATTTCAGTCTTGAGTCCAAAGAAGGTAATAGGAATTAAGTTTGTATTCCACAAATATATTTAATAGATTGTGATTCTTTAACCCATCTGAGCTGCACTGCATATGACATTTAAAATGTTTAAGTTTTCTGCAATGATCTGTGATCATTTGTAACAGTGACCTTTGAAGTCTACAAAAGGATGATGGAGGTCCCACAATAATGATTCTGCCTGGATTGTGGTAATGTATTAAGCTGACAAACACAACCCAAAGATGAGCTTTAACCTATAAACTACTCAGGACAATTTCAAGACAGCTAGCTGAGATGATTCAGCCTTATAGACTGATTATAATCATTATCAATTTGTCAAGTCATGTTTTATTTTTAAGAGGTGATTTGGTATTGATACCAAATATAAAAAATAGACCGATAAAATACAATCCTTAGAAAGAATAGCCAACAAAACTAAGAAAAACTTATACACAGAGACAGAAGAGTTTCGAGCTAAAGTTACTGCCTCACAGACTACTCCAGCCAGGACTTCGGATAAACCCTGAAATTTCCCATGAAATGAAGACCAGACAACAGCTAGCTCTCCCAGGAACTGACCATCATCTCAACTTTTTCAAAGGACCCTAAAGATACCACCATTACCCCCAAACAACAGAATATGATTTTGATAATACAAAATCCACATTCCCAAGTGGTGAGGTGGGTAGATTTTTTGTTATTGTTGTTTTTGTCATTTGATAGATTATGGATGTTCCTCATCATTTAGTGGGGTTAGTTGCAAGTTGTTAGTGGTCATATTTAGGGAGGAAACTAAGCAAATTATTCTGAAAATTAAAAGAGGATATAGGAATGATAGAAAAGGGGTAGATTATTGAATCTACTTTTAAACTATAATAGCAACTACTAGTCTTAAATATTTTACATTGTTTTGAATTTTTGTATATTAATACAAATTTAAGGTTATTTTTGTTATACTGTATATATGTGTCCACTCTCATTTAAGGTATTATTGTATATTGATACATATTTAAGGTTATTTTGTTGTAATATATTTGTGTGTGTGTGTATGCTTCTACTCTTGTTTAAGATATTTTTGTATATTGATACATATTTAAGTTAATTTTTGTACTATATACGCTTCTACTCTTGTTTAAGATTTTTTTGCATATAGTTACATACTTAAGGTAATTTTAGTATTAACATAATACATATATATTTCTACTCTTGTTTAAGATATTGCACATATACTATCTCATACGAGAATGTAATGTAAAGTTCTAGTTCTTAAAGACAATTACTATAAACTGTTAACATAATTAAGAAATTGGGTTAGTTGTTAGTCATCTATAACAATCAAAATTGTGGTCATATTAGGTATATCTTCAAGGTAAAACAGAGATAAATTTTATAAATAGACAGATCATCTTCAAACACTTCAGATACCTACATAATATGGCATCTAAAATGTTTTAATAATATAAGGCTTTTCACGACAGTGAAACACCTCTGCTCCTGGCAGCACCAATTTACTTCAAAAAAGGATTATGGACATTGAAGAACCACCGTATGGAGTTTGCCTTCATTGTGGCTAAACTACCTATTTGGGCAAAGAAACTTCTCTTGCTTTGGTTTCTAATACTATGTTGTCAAACTAGACAGCAGGACACAAAGGAAAGCAATTACCTAACTTTGCCAAGACAAAGTAGGACAGTCCTTCACAATTTCTGTTTCACAAAAGAGTCTGTTAGATATTCTAGGCCTAAAGGCTAAAGATGGATGCCCCAATATCACAGAGAAACTTTGGGTAAATATCTAGAAATTCAATGTCCCTGTCATTTCTATAGTTTTTGAAGTTGCTTGCTCGGCACTTCCTGTGTACTCAGGTGATAGTATATCTTTTCAGGTCTCTGATGAGATTAAAGGCTAGATAGTTATAGTCACAGTTTTCCTTGTTACCTAATTCAGAAAAGAAACTCACAAAAGAGGTGTAAAGTGTGTAAGTTTGAGAGACATAAAAGCTTAAATTGTTTAAGAAAATGTCTTGAGGTCTAAAAAGATGGTTTTAGATTGGTAATATATGTTGGTATAGAAAGTGAATTAGGTACAAAACTTTGGACTCACCAAGATAGGATAGATAATAGAGTATTTTCTCTAAATTTGCCAAATGTAAATGGACTGGAAATTGGAAATGTAATTCTTACCTGTTGTTTTTTAATCATATATAAATTTACTGTGTCAGAGCTAAAGCCTTTTGTATTTAGACAAAAAGGGGAAATATGGGATATTTTGATTGCATTCTGGAATTCCCAAGACTGTCAATAAAGTTTACTTTGAATCAGAGGGTGGAACTAGCTACTCACTGACTAAAATTAGCCATAGTGTTTTTGGAGGACCAAGGACATATAAAGAGACTGAGGAAGTAGTAGGGTGGGGCTTGAAAAAATTTGGGATAGAGGAAGGAGAGAGAGAGAAGTGGTCACTGGTTGCTTTCCTGCCATTACTCTCGTCATTTACATTCTTGCCCTGATATCTGACACCCAAGTTTTATCAGTAAAGAATAATTAGATAAGTAGTTCTTGTCACAACATGAGGGTCTCATCACTAGGAAGGTTGAAAACTAGTACTCTAGAATAACTCTAGGAGAATCTTTAGAATGTTCTGTATCAGTCACTAAGCTATCTACAAATGGAAGCATGCTTCTACCTTTTCAATCTTTATCTCTCTTCCTTGACCTCCTGAAATAATTTCAACTACAACAACATGGTGAGAGCTGATTTTCTTCATTCCACTCTAAAGGGGAAAGAAATCTTAGTTTTGCCAGTGATATAATGTTAGCTATAAAATACTTTTAAAATGTTCTTTAACAAACTAAGAAATATCTACTTTGTTTCTATTATTTCCCAGAGCTTTGATTATCAATGATCATTGAGTTTTACCATTTTGTTCCACACTTATTTCTACATTGCAAGACATTTTATCTTTAGTTTTCTAACAAGGAGGATTGCATTGACTGACACTGTAATATAGAAACAGCTTTTGATCATTTTTTAAACTTTGTATTGATTATTTGGGAATCTCATATCATGGGCTTAGACCATACTTACTTCCTAGTCTTCTGATGTCTGTCCCTCTCTCCTATATCTCCCCTCCCCCTAAAAAAAATCAGGGCCATTTTGTGTGGTCTATATATTCCCTGGAGCATGGTCAATTCCTAGTGCTCAGCCCCACAAGGGAGGATGAGCCTTTCTCTGCCTGCATCCCCATCAGAAGCCATCAGCTGAAGAGAGAAAAGTGGTGGTCAGAGCAGAGTGGGGCTAGCTCTTGCTCCCACACCACTGCTTGTACCACTATGCTATGGGGCAGTAAACAGCAAGATCTCCAATATCCACAGACATTAACATGACTTCAGGCAGCAGCTTGGACCACTGGCACTCACATGTGCTTCAGTGGTAATACTGGCCATAGACATCAACACGGCCCTTGGCCATAACAGGATCACTGACCCACTTATCGCCCTCCATGGATGCATAGGCCCAAAGCCTCAACATGGTCTTAAATGGTTACACATGACACTCGCATCAGCTTTGCTCCCCAAGGCAGAAAAGCCTGAGGACATCACCAAGTCATCAGACAGAAGGACAGACTGCCTATGTTCAAAGGGATCTCAGGTTTTGAAGAAGTCTGAGACAGCAGCATAGACCACCGACACCAACATGATGTCATGGCCCATGGTGGTCCTTCAATGAGGTTCAATCCAAAAAGCAACTCTTTTTTCATCTCAGGCCTCTGACATTGCCCAGAGATAGGAGATCCAGCAGGAGTACAACAGGTTCAGGGGATGAATCTGCATCTGCATAAACACCAGGCTGTTGTACACACCCTACTGTAGTGGATTTATGATGTTACATTGTAAATAATGTAACTGTTCTGACTATGAGTTTTAATAAAAAGCACTGATTAGCCAAAGGCAGACAGGAGGTATGGGCTATCAGACTAAGAAAACTCTGGGAACAGGAAGAACAGAACAGAGATGCCACAGAGAAGCCAGAAGATGCAGAGGACAACTATGCTGCTCTGAGAAAGGTACCAAGCCACATGGCTGAACAGGATAAGTGTCATGGGTTAGTTTAAGAACAAAAGCTAGCAAGTTATATGCCTGGGGCCCAAGTCAATCAGCGTATACTTAATATAAGCATCTGTATATTTCATTAGGACTATAGGACTATGGGTCTGCAGGTCCAGGCTACGAGCCTAGGCTGAAAAGTCCAGGCCATGAGGCTATCCCAGAAAGTCTGGGCCAGAAACTACATACAACACCCTACCAACCCTACTGGGCAATGACAGAGTGTAGACCTTAGCCCTCTCTCTCACCTGTTACTGCCATCATATCCCCAGATCCACTTTTCTCTTTCTCTGTCTCTCTCTCTCTCTGTCTCTCTCTCTCTGTCTCTCTCTCTCTCTCTCTCTCTCTCTCTCTCTCTCTCTCTCTCTCTCTCTCTCTCTCTCTCTCATACACCACCATTTTTCTGTCTTTCTCACCTGTCTATCATGTTTGTTCGCTGTAGTGGTACCCACCAGGCCTAGGCCACATTTGGGTGTTTTCTGCCTACCTGGGGCTGTGGGACTAGGCCAGCTCTTGAGTAGCTTCCTTTGGCTTGTGTTTTTGAAGGCTCTCATTATTAAATTGAGCCACATTAAATAATTGTCACATTATGAAAATTATTTTAATATTTTTTTATATTCAAAGTGAATTAAGAAGCATTTCCCTCTCTTCAAACAATAATTTTATTTGTTGGGAATTTCAAACTCTTCTTTGATACTGATCAATAGTTTTCTTTTTGAATGGCAATTATCTGTTCTGGCATGAAGGTAATATTGACTTTATAAAACATTTTGAGAACTCTTCTTTATTTCTGGAAAACATTTTATAGCTGACTTTAACTCCTGTTTAAACATTTTGTGGAATTTCCAAATGGACTAATTTGGCTTGACCCAAGATTCACTTTTTTTTAAGTGCAGTGATCAAACTCAGGGCTTCACACTTGATAGGTAAGTGTTTTATCATTAAGCTACATATCTGGTTGAATTCAATATTAAAACTTATTTTCACTTTAACTGGGGTGTGTGTGTGGTCTCTGTCTGTGTGTGTCTGTCTGTCTGTCTATCTGTCTGTACGTGTGCCAACACACATGGTAAGTACAGTGATCATGGAAGATCAGAAGAAAGTATTAGATTCCCTGGCTAGAGTTGCAAACAGTTGTGAACTGTCCAATATGGATGCAGGGCCTGGAATTAGGAATCCACAAGAACAGTAATCACTCTTAAAAACTGTGCCATTTCTCTAGCTCAAATTCAAAATGTTACTGATGAGATGAGTCTATTCAGATTATCTTTTTTATATTATTTTAATTATAGAAATCTGTTCTCTCTCAAAAATAACCTAGTTCATCTACGGTCTCAAATTCAAAATGTTATTAATTAGATGGGTCTATTCAGATTATCTTTTTTTTTACATTATTTTAATTGTACTAATCTGTTCTTTCTCAAAAATAACCTAGTTCATCTACAGTTTCAAATTCTGGAGTGAAATTCTCCATTACAGTCCACTAATATTCTTTTGATATCTGGAAGGCCTCTACAGATACTCCATATTTCATTCCTGATATTGATAATTTTTGTTTTGACCATTTTTCCTACAGGAAAACAATTTACTAATGTTGATTAACTATATTCATTTTACTATTGTATTTATTCTTTGAAAATTTCACATGTGAGAATAAGTGACTCTGGACGTTCAGCCACAGATAGGCCTTCATCTATATCAATCTTTTCCATTCAAACCTGAGGAAATATCAGAAGAGGGAACATAAGCTAGAGAGCTGAGAGGGCTGTTGTGAAATACTCCCTCAGGCCATGACATGAGTGCTGAATGCATCAACTCAGTATGGCATGGTTGCTTCTACAAAATCAACCCAGTCAAAATTTATTTATTTTATTTGTAAAACTTTATAAAGTCTGTTTTTTAGCTGTAGATTATTCATAACCATATTGTTTAGTTTCTAAATGGTAGAAACTTTTCAAGTTACTGTTTATTCTTTCTGTATTCAGTTGGTTACATTGTGGTTAGGAAACACATTCCCTGTCATTTCAAATTGTTTAAATTTTGTTGAGTTTTGTCTGTGGCAGGGTGTCCTAGTTAGTTTTATTGTCAACTTGACAAAACCCAGAGTCACCTGGAAAGAGGAAACTCCAGTGGAAGACTCAGGTTGACATGTAGTCTTGTCTATGAGGAATAGGCAAGGTTGAGAATTGGCGTGAAAGGACCCAGCCCATTGTGGGTGGTATGCCCCCACTAGGCAGGTGTTCCTGGGCTATGTGTGAAAACTTCATCATGAGCTAGTGACGGAGCCAGAGAGTAAGCTAAAGAACAAGTAAGTAGCATCCTTCAGTGGTTTGGGCTCCAGGTTACTACCATTAGGGTCTCACCTTCAGTCCCTGACCTAAATTCTCTCAAATTCTGACGGTGACCTGTAAGTATAAAACAAAACAAAACCTTCCCTCCATGTGCTGCTTTTGGCCATGGTGGTTATTACCACTGCTACAGAAAGTAAGCCAGAACACTGAAGTGTGTCTATCTTGACATATAGTCTATGCATACACACAAACATGTAACTTCTACTGTTTAGTAGTGTTCTGTTAGAAACTTTTACCTTGCAGCATCCACAAGAGCTTAGAGAAATGATTTAAGAATAGAAAGAGTTGCAGTTTCACACGTTTTCAGCTCATCCTGGTGGGGAAATCATAGTGGATCAGCTCAGTACATAGCAGGGAAAGCATGACACAGAGGTTGTTCACAGCATAGCAGACTAGGAAGCAGAGAACGTGGCAAGAATCAGAGGCTGGGTAAAACTTTCAAGGGCCTACTACTAGTGACTTACTTCCCAGCTACACCCTACCCTCTACAGACTCCCCTGCCTTCCCAAATAGCACCACCAACTTGTCAAAACATAGTTCTGTAGGGGTGGTACTTCATATTTAAATCATAACAAATATGCTTGGGTTTTTTTTTAACTGTCAGTCAGATCCTGTTGGATGCTACTGTCACTGAGTTCCATTTCTTACTACTTCCTCTAGTGGCTGTATCAGGAGATTAAGAGGGATATCGAAGTCAGTTGCTCTGAGTGCTAAGTTGCTTATGATTTCTTTCAATTTCATCAGCTGTGATTTGATTTAGTTGGCATCTCTGATGTTGGCTGTATATACCCTTGAGTTTCCTCTGTCTGCTGGGTAGACAGGTTGATCCTTTCATCATCGTGCAGTACAATGTCTCTTTCTGTCCTGGATGGTTTCCTTCAAAGTTATTATTACCAGCTTCCTTCTTCTTTACATGCTCTTCTAATGATGCTGCCGTTGACCCTTCTCAGGGCAAATTTTAGTCACATCTTTCTCTCAAGGTTTGTTTCTAGGAAAACCCTAATCTAGGTCAGTCACCTGAATGGAGTAGATGAAAAAAAATGCTGGCCAGAGTACCCTGGTCAGTGGAGAACCTTAAATAATGGTACAGGCAGGGGAGAGAGAAGCTCACAATTATTTGTGGTGATGGTATCTTGACATACTGCAATCAGTTTTTTGTTGTTTTGTCCCAAAGAATTCCAGAATGAGGACTCTTGATATCTCTGTGTCCTTATGTGACATCTGCAATGCCACAACTCCCAAGTCAGCACCACTGTCTGCAGACCTCATTAGTGAGCCACAGATCCCCCTCCCATCCCCACTGTGCACATGCTTTGTGGAGTTCCCACCTCCCTCCCAGTAACCTGAAGTTGGCCCTGGGGGCAGGGGCCCTGGTGTTGGAGGCATCTGTAAGTGCTGTGGTCGGCTTTTAATAAACATTAATGTGGAGGAGGAGATGGGTTAGAGCAAAATTTGCTTCAAATTAGAGCTGGCAAAGCAGAAACTGGTTATCCACGGGAAAGAGGAACTTGTGAGCAGGCCAAGATTATCACGCCATCATAAATCAGGGGGAAAGAAAAACACCCCTTCCAACTCCTCCACCACCACCTCCTCCTCCCCCTAATGATTTCCAGCCCCAACCATGGAATGTTGTGTTTAAGGAAAAAGTTGTTGGACATAATTAGTAATTCTATTATAGCAATATAGCTTTATCTAAATAAACACAACTTGCTTTCCCTCCATGAGGAATTATGTGGTGAGGAAGGGGGAGGATTAAGGAGGGCTGAGGTTTGTGTGCCCTGAGTGAGTCTGCCCCAGTTTCCAAGGAGTCCTGGCGTCAGAACTATGGGGCTTTCTCTGGGGTAACAGTGGGCTGACAGGAGATGTGTTATCAGAAGCTGAGTCATTCCAGCTGCTTTGCTGACCTCTAACAGCATCCCCAGTGAAGACTGTCCTCTGCTGTCCTTCATTACAGACCCTTCTTCCTTCGCTATGAGAGTATCTGAAAGTGCATCAGAACAGTGTCTCACTTCAAACATCAGCTCACCTTCAGAAAAATGGGAAAGAGGGCTCAAGAAGAGACACAGCTTTCTTCCATGCCTGCATGTAGGTTTTGTGGTTTGAAACATTTTCACATCTAGGGTTCTATTCTTTCCTTTGAGGCCTTAGCCATTGCCCCACTTAAGTCCATCTACTAGTAACAGATGACCAGAGCATGAGAATTTAGAATGAGAAAGAACATTCCTAACAACTCAAGCACTGAGGTCCAAAAGTAACCAGACACCTTGTCTTCTTCCCTGGTGCTACTCCAGGAGGCTCTCCCATGCTCCACTCCAGGAGGCTCTCCCATGCTCCACTCCAGGAGGCTCTCCCATGCTCCACTGGGCAATAGAGAAACGCTTTCTTTTAATTAGCAAATGCTTGTTTTAGTATGAAGAGTCTTCAAAAAGACAGAAATAGAATAACCATGTAATCTGAAAACTCTCCTACTGGGTACATGGCTAAAGGGAAAAAAATCTGTATGTCAAAGAGACATTGCGATGCCCGTGATTGCTCCCAAGACTTTTCAAAGTGTCCAAGATAAGGAGTCAGTCTAGGAATCTAATACTAAATAAATAGACGAAGACATGTAGATGTTCTCATAACAAACAATGGTATCATCACTTACAGCAACATGAATGAGGCTACAAAACATGTTAAGCATAATAAGTCAGGCACAGAAGGACAAATGTCACATATTCTTATTTATATATAGGGCCTAAAATACCTATTTCATCGAAATAGAACAAAAAGTGGGTACCAGTGACTGGTATGAAGACAGGAAAGGGGTATGGAGGGAAGAAAATTATTGTAGATCCTTTATTGTTGCTATGAAAAAGCAATGTCTTGAAGCAATTTATAGAATGACGTGTTTATTATTCCAAACGGAAAGTCCATAAAGGCACATGAGAAGGGACCTGAGAGATCACATCTCCAACCCCACAGACAAGCAGAGAATGGACTGGAAGCCGGGCAGAGATAAAGACTCTCAAAGCACACACTAGTGCCATGCCTCTTCCAGCAAAGCCATGCCTTACAAAGAAAGGTTCCATAACAGCCCCCAAACAGTGCCACCAACTATTCTTAGCCTATGGGGGACATTTCTAATACAAACCACCACAATAGTCATTATGTACAAGGGTGCAATTGTATCGTGGGAATAATTTCTCAGTTTGACAACAACAGCATATTTCAAAATAGATAGTAGATGAAAATTTAAGTATTCACAGCACAAAAAATTATCAATATTTGAGATGACAAATGTACCAGTTATCCTACACAAAAACATTACATATTTTGTATTGAAATAACATATTATCAACTGTGTGTTTCTACAATTATAATATGTCAGTTAAAAATTCAAATAAATAAGTGTTTTATACATGAGGATATTTTTCCATGTCATAAATATGGCAACAGTTCCACTTAGAAATTCCCAAATGACAAAGAGATGAAAAGCAATTCTTAGCCTCAGCAGCCACACTAGATAACAGCTTCATTTCCTCACAGTATTATTTTTCTATGCAAGACACTGTGAGTTGCTTGTTTTATCTGGTTATTGTTAAATGTTATCGGGTTTTTGTTTTTTGTTTTGTTTTTGTTTTTTTTTTTTTTTTTTTTTTTGAGTACTTGCTGTGGTTTGAATGAGAAGTGTCTTACACAGGCTTCTGTATTTGGACATTTGGTCCCCAGTCAGTAGTGCTATTTGGGAAGGTTATAGAACCTTTAGGAGGGGAGACTTGCTGATGAAGTATGTCACCGAAGTATGTCACCGGAAGCATACTTTAAGCTTTGATAGCTTGACCCCACTTCCTGTTCTCACTCTCTACTTTTACTATGCAAATGAAATGCAACCTCTCTGCTTCCTGCTACACCAATTTCATGATCCTTCTTCACCATGGTGGACTGTACCTCTCTGGAACTGTAAACTAAAATAAACGCTTTCCTTATCTAAGTTTGTTTTAGTAACTGTATTTTATCACAGGCACAGAAACATAACTCATAGACCTGCTAGGTCGAATCTTATTCTTATCCAAGCAGACCCAGGATCTTAGTGCCTCTGAAAACATGCAATGCCCAGAGCTGAAAGCATTGTTGGCCCTGCCTGAGTCCCACAGAAGCAAGCTATGTTCCTCTCGTTAGAGGATGTTTGTGGATTTGTGATTACCTCCATGCCTTCATTTCAAGGAGCAAATGTGGAAAATAAATAAGAACTCCCAGTGGAAGCCTCCATGGTCAGTGTGCTAGCTAGTGTTTGTCCTGATGTCAAGTGGGGAGAGCTAGCCTACTATTTCAGAGGTCTTTGGAGAAATAACCTGTCCATCAGAACTCTTAGAATTGTCATTCAAAAGAGCATAACAGGGAAAGAGTTAAGCTGAAGAACTGAGACAAAGAACCAGAAATGGATTCCAGAAATTTAGGCACAGCAACATCAGGATGCTTGAGCAATGTGGTCATTCCACAGTCACCCTCTCCTTTCTCTAGGTCTGCTTTTCTCCATGTGTTTTTCTTATGTTCTTCCAATGCAAAAGATTTTTCCATATCTGGAAAAACAATAAATGTATCACCCTTCAAGCATCATAGAAAGACTTGAACTTTTCTAGACAGTATTCAGGGACTCTTCAAGGATTCGCTTACATTTCTTGGGAAAATAGTTACCTCTAGCAACGACTATCACCAGAAACATGGGGTCTAGAATGGGAAGAGTCACACATGTTGAACATCTGAGAAGGGTTTCCCACACTCTATGCTGAGACCATAGATCACACAGGCCTTTGAAGGTGTCCTCCAGTTTGCTGCAATGAGACCTGGTCCCCAAACCTAGAACATACTTTGAAAGTCTCAGTATAAATCTTCATCCCGATTCTGCATCATCGTAATGATGCCCAACATACCTATATTCACTTTCATTTGACTTCCTGTTTAAGTGTTTCATGTCTCCTTTGTTTTCAAGCCCACTATGGTATGACCTGCTCTACTCCACCATACAGCCCCTACTCTAAAACAAATGAGCCTCTGAAATCATGGCCCAAATCAATATTATAATTTCCTCCCTTAATTGTATCTCTTGGATATTTGGTCATGGTGATACAAAAAAAAAAAAAAGAGAGAGAAATTTTTATTTGGTCATCTGTGTGACTCTTTATTACTACATTCCCTTTTGTTTGTTGAACAAACCACACTGTGAATACTGTCATCCTGCTCTAAAGACTAGGAAATAGAGACTCCCATGAAGAACTGCAAAGTGCCTTGTGGAATAAGTTTTAACTAACAACATTTCTTTTATTTTTTTTATTTAATTTTATTTCTATTTCTTTTTGCTTTCATCTGAGAGTCATCTGTCACTGGAACCCCAATGGCCAGAGAAAAGGTGGATGCCAGCCTTTGACATGGTCTCCAGGCTCTTTCTACTGATCATCACCTCACATAAGCACACATCACTGTCACTTCTAGGGACAGTTCACTTCTTCTGACTGGAAATGTCCTTCCCTTCTCAGATTTCTTAAGTTCTAATGCATCATCAAGAGAGTAGGTCACCCTCTCTTCTTACATTATAGTGTAAAGAACTCAATAAACACAGGTGGGACAAATGTCCTCTGTGGCAGGGATGATGACATCTATATCTCCATGCTTTATTTTGCCAGTAAGTTCTCAGAATCTTCCTGATGCCCAATGATAAAGCTAGAGGCATGCACAGCCATTTGCATTTCACATGCATACTAAGAACAAGCACTCTAACCCACTGCACTGTCTTCCCTGTCTCTCCACCTTAGTTTTTGAAACAAGTCTCACTGAACCTGTAGCTTTACCGTTTGGCTAAACTGACTGGCCAGAAAGCTCAGTGGAGCTATATCCACCTATCAACTCCACTACCCCTGAAATTATTGACCAGCCCTCACATGAGTTTGGGGGATTCAAATTTAGGTCCTCACGCTTGTATGACAAGCCACCCAGCTTCTAAATTCTATCATTCTTGAGGACCACAGTTCTACTTTTTGCTTTGTTAGAAAATTATTCAAGGCACCACAAGTCAAGTTGTGGCCAAAAGCAACATTGTAATTCCCCCCTTTCTCTCAGCTGCTTGGCCATGGTGATACAAATATGATTGACATCACCAAACTCTGATATAAAGCAAGTGTGAGTTGGATTCATACTCTGTCATTTAGTAGCCGTGTGGCCTTGGGTCATTTACTTAACTCTCTGGACTTCAATTATCACACCCACAAAGTGGAAAACTGTCTTTCTCCATTCTACAAGATGGCGTGTGAAATACTTGTAAGGGACATGTGGTGGAGCAAGTGCTCATTTAAGGCAAGTTGCTACTTTAATACCAGTCAGTGAATTGAATAGAATATTATCTTTAGCATTACCTTATTTTCAATTACAATTGATATTTTGATGCCACAAGAAGGCTAGATGAATCTTGAGCATGCCTTATGCCCTCTGTATTTATTAATGCCATGCAAATTCTCACAATGTTGAATCAAGTGTTTTTAAAAAGTGTGCCTATTTCATAAGTTTTTATTGGCCATTTTTTTTGCCTTTCCAGAGAATTTAAGAATTCTCTGTAGGAAGATAAATAATCAATATCATTCTCTATGATATCCTCCAGCATTCAAACATGAGCTCTACTTTCTTTTCCTGGCATTTTTCTCAGTATATGTGGTCTCATACTACAAAACACCCTAAATCTGTGTTTCTTACATGTTCGCTGTGTAGTATTTCTTTTATCATAGCATAATCAACATCACTCAGACAACACTACTGTGTACCTCAATAAGTTGGCATCATCTATTTAACTAACATTCTGCAGTTGGGAACTTAAGACATTTCCAGCTTCCTATTATGAATAACTCTGTAATAACAACTCTATGGAAAAACTTCCAAGTGAGATAATAAGAGATAGTAAATCTTAAGCAGGTAAACCAGATGTATCATTTTAATATACACTCACTTCTCTCCCTTCCATATCCTTCCATAGAACCTCTCTGCTTCCTTACAGCACTAACCATACTCATCTTTATTTAACTTCTCTATCCCCTGGTGGCTCAGTAACAGCTAAAGTCTCCCACATCTGGTCAATGACCCACTCAAATATGTCTGTGAATGCCAGGCAGAAATAAGTTAGAATCTATGCTGCCAGCTTCCAATCTGCATATATTAAGACAAGGCCTTAACCTATCTATCATGGGTGGAGAGGCTCAGAGGGCTCAGATGATGTTAACCAGTGCATCCAGCTGGTGAGTGCTGGAGTCAGCACATACACACACATACACACACACAAATACATGGCCTATGTTGGAACCACTCATATATCAGAACACCTCACCTGACTCCCTTACCTGGTCTAGAAATCACACAGTAGACTGCCATAAGAGGGTTTAATGATGAACATTGAGTTCTCCTACACCCACTTTGGAGTGAAAGGTGTGGTTTGTTTGCTAAGATTTTAGACAGTTACTAAGACTCAGGGTGTGTCCATCATCTTTAAGGCCTATTTTCAGTTAATAGGAGGTATCCATCTTGGCCCCTTATTCTCATACACACTGGAGGTATGAGGGTGTCAGCCATTACCTCTTAAGATTTTTGTATATTTGAATTAATTTATTAAAGTACTGAATGTAAATTTTATTCTTACAACTTAAGGACATGAGAAATATAGTTACTTCATGTCTGTAAATTCAAATTCATTCTGAGTCAGTTTATGTCTCTCTTTCTCTGTGTAAGTATGTATGAGTGTGCACACATGTGTGTGCAAACATTTCTCTCTGTGATTAGGTGGTTCTTTGTGTTGTGTGTATTTGTTTAGTCTTCGTGTATCTCTCTATGACATCTAAACATTGGGTTTTTTTTTTCTTCAGGCTCCCTGCATTCTACATACAATTCTATTCTTCTCTGTGTTTTATTCAGTTTAGTTTCTGCTGATGTATCTGATTGGTGGAGGCCGACAATCTTGCTCTATGAATAATTCCTCAGTGGGGTAAAACACAGGCCACATAAAGCCATGCTCCAAGGAACATGGAAGCAGAAAGAAAATGAATGATTTGCAGTGTACCATGGAGAGTGTGGGATATAAATTCCCTTCACAATGTAGATGGGCAGTAACTGCCTGTCTTCTGTGCCAAAGCACAGTGGAATACCCACTCACTCTGCCTCCATATCCATCTCACACTGGGAAGATTCAGTGGCACGTTCCATTTGACCCTTCCACTCCATTTTCACTAGAGCTGAACAGATTATTTTCAAGTAAAATAGGCAATATTCCCTGACTCCTTCACTCCTTCCAGAGATACCTGCATTGTTTAATTGTGACAGGTCTCGATCAGTTAGCATTTTAACTCTCTGTGCCTGTAAATATGACACTACCTCATTTACAAACAGGTTTTTTGCTGATCAAGTATGAGGCCCATGAGCTGGCACTCAGTCCAACATGGCTAATGCCAGGCAAACCAGGAATTGCAGTGGGGAACCAGAAGCTATGGAGGGAGGAAAGGGGGGTGGCTCACAAGGAACTTTAGAGAATGATCCTGCCACACTCAGATTTGGGCTGCTTGCCTCCAATAGTGTGGAGCAATATGTTTTCTTAAGCACTTTGTGTGGTGGTGCTTTGTTACTGCAGCCCTAAGACATAAATGTGCATCCATCACAGTTTGATCCTCCTTCATGACCACAGATCCCTGTGTGAGTTAATACTGACACTCCACCTTCAACTCACAAGGTTTTGGTAAAACCTATCTCCCGGTGTTGCCTGGTGCTGACATCCCTAGAACATGGCAAAGTCTCTCCCGTTTGGTTTCTTAGAATCCCTTATTCCTCCCCCCCCCTTGTCTTCTATAACACCATTTCTTCATCCATATCTTGGCTTAAATAACTCTAATTCTGAAATGTCACCTGTCTTCCTGGTTAGATCCCCCCCCCCCCACATACACCTGAAACTACATTATCTATCTTCACCTCAAGTTCCACTTGCTTTTCATAACACAAACTATGGTCTGCATTTTTTCACTTCCTTAACTGTTGCCTTTTTAAAAAATAGTGTACTTCCCCCACTGGAATGTCACCTTCAGGAGAGAACACACCACTATCACTCCCAACTCCCACCCCTGCATTGCACATGGCTGGGCTCATGGCACCCATAGCTCAGATGAATTTCTGTCAATAAATGAATACATGTTGCAGTCAGGGAAAACATTGTGAGTATAGCCACTGATATGACTATACTCAGGAGAGTACAGCACACATATTCCACACACACATACACACACATATATACATATGTGCATGCACAAGAGAAAGAGAAAGTTTGTCTGCCGTCGAATTCTCAGAGTGCTCTGAGTAGCACAGCAAGAAAGGAGAGAGGTGGTTGATGCCCTTTTTGGAGACACCTAGATGATTTCCTATTGACAAGGTCCCTGATGAAGCATGTCAAGATATTTGAACTTAATTCTGTATTTAGTGAGGTCATCGCTGATTTTTGAGCAATAGTAACCCAAGATGGTCTATGCTTTTAAGGAAATCTCTAAGATAGGAAGGGCACAAAGGATGGATTGAGCAAGCAGATGGCTAAAGACATTGGCTCCAGCAAGATGGCTATTAAACATCCCAAGTAATATGTGAAGACTGCTTGACCAGGGACGGGAATTGTGGAGATGGTAAAAAGCAAGTGTTGTCCAGATTGAATCAACAGAATTTAGGAAATGATGGCTCTTGGAGTGAAGTCTTCAGAAGACTAGAAAGACATCTCCACTCTTGCCACTTTAAATAAAGACACAGAGAAAAGATGTCCTAAGTATCTGGAGGAGATGTCTTTGGGGAAAAAAAAAAAGAAATCAATCCTCTGCTCTCCCAGAAGAAAACAATTTCCACTTGTGCCTGTCTTTACTAAACTAGAGGGTTTAAGTAAAACTAGAAGATCAGTTACAGTTTTAAGGTATTTCTGCCCCACACGTCAGAAACTGGAGTTGATTCTTCAATGTCTCTTCCCTCCTTCAGGGAGGCCTTGGCCAACTGGACCACGAGAGAAACCATCTGACTTTGGCTAGAGAAAAAGAACTAGCAAGCTCCAGTCCAACTCCTGAGCTGAAATCACTCCACTTACAACTGATCAGAGGCCTCTATCCTCCCACTGAGCCAGGATGAATTTTTAACTCACTATTGATCAGGCAATTTTAAAATCAATTTTAATTAAATGAAAGATTTCTATCAGGATTGCTTCTCTCTGGACAGTAAATTGGGCCTTGTAATAATACTTACACTGAAACGTCTCTCATATAACTAACAGAACCCATCATAAATAAGTAAAGAACTTTCTATTTATCTTGCATTGGGGGAAACCGAGGTGAGAAGGTTAGTCTGGAGCCCTCCAGTAATGGGAATGGCAATCAAGACTTGAGTCCTAGGGATGCCAAGCTCAGATCCCACAAACACCACTATCAGCCTCCAAAAGCCCCTCACATATAGACTATAGAGAAAATAGATCTTCATCAGTCACTGGGCAAGGGAAAATTGCAAGTATTTAACTGACAGATGGAGTAAGTTCACTGAATGGTATGTATAGGAGATAGTTTATTATCAGAAGGCATTTTCCTATTTAGAAATGGTCATGCTTGCTTGGCCTCTAGAAATATTGCCCCAATAGGGAGAGCTCGCTCTTAAATCACTTCTTCTTGGGAGTTGCTGAAGCATCTCCATGCCCTAGCATAAGGCAATTGCTTAGAGTTCGTACTGCAGAAGTGCAGTCACATGAGCCCTTGCTTAGAACTTAGAGTCTTATCAAAGTCTTCTCCTAAATTTCCTCAGAGAGATTTTTCTCACATGATCCATCAGTACATCCAGCCCTGTACTGTTTCTAAACTATCCGTGAGTGGACTTCAATATTTATCCTCCAGCATGCTTCTATGGACACCCGACTCCATGGTGCATGAGGCTGCATGGCTGGAGGGTATATCATAGAACTACTGCATATCATTTCCATGTCCCTTCTTCTAAATATATACATGACTTTCTACATACAAAACCTCTGTATTATATCTCAGAGCATGTCTTGTCTTGTAGTTTGCTACTGTGAGAGATTTCATTTTGGTCAAGTTTAATATATAATTTATATATGAAAATGCCTGATTTATTGTATGATTCTATGACATTTGACAAATATATAGCCATTTAGCCAGCACTACCATAATCAAGGCATGTAACTGTTCCATTGCTGCACAGAATTCCCTCTTGTGTCTTTCCAGACAGCTCTATCTCCAGTTCCTAGAAATCATTGAGCTGTTCTTGCTCCCATACTTTTGCTGTTAGCACACCACCATAGAAATAGAATAACATGGAGCATTGCCCCAGAGTCTAATTTTATTCTATTTACAAAAACACATTTGTAAAACTCTCTGTTGTGCTGAATATCAACTGTTCACCCCCTTGTATTTCTGAATAACATTTCATTTTATAAATATAACAGGCTGGTTGGTCCTTCTTCTAGTTAAAACGCATGCGTGTCCTTTCTATGCTATGGATATTTACCCAAGGTTTTGTGTCAATGTGTGTCCCCATAGCTCTTTGGTCAACAGTAGGATTCCTGGATGTCATAGTAACTGTGATTACTAAGAAACTATTATAACTATATCAGTTGTTCTCCCACCCATGCAAGGGATCTCCCAACCACTCCACATATTCCCCAGCCTTTGATATCTGGTTTTTTATTTTTTTCATTCTCCAAAATTGATGCCTGAGATCATGATCAGAACAAATTGTTGTCACATACTGCTGTCTGAAACACAGTCAGTAGCCGGACCATCCTTTCTCCTTACTACTAGAATTGAAGTCTGTGTCCTTTATCTTGGTACAGCGTCTTTCAGAAAAAGTTCTAGATATCTCCATCCATAGCCCATGAGTGGAATTAGTAAGTCCACACCCCTCCCCTGCAGGCCTCTCCAGATCCCTCCCCTGCAGCTGCCGACAGACAGAATCATCTGTTTGCTTTGAGGTGACCATGAGTTGGAGAAGAGAGGACTTTTGTCAGTAGAGCCTGGGACAATCTCAACCTAGAGGCTCAAAAAGAAATGGCCAACAAAAAATGCCAAGAGGAAGTAAGGATGGTGGTGCACTCCTGTAATCCCCACAATTGGGCATGGATGCAGGAAGATCAGGAGTCCAAGGATGGTCTTGACTGTATCATAGCGAGCTCCAGGCTATCCTGGGCTCTGTAGAAATTCTCTCAAAACAAACAAAAACAAAACTGGTAAGAAGCTCAGCCTGTAAAAAAGGAGTAGCAGCTGCTAAGCATGGTGTCCCAGAGCAAAGAATGCAAGGGTGGTGACTGGTCCAGGAAGTGAGAGGAGCTCATCAGATTTAACAGCATAAAGGTCACAGAATACTTTATATCAATGGTGTCCTTGATGTGTATGGGGGGGGGTTATTATGAGAGCAAGAGCAGAGTACAAAGTAAAGGACTGGGATCATAGACAATTAATTTGGGTCATTCACTTAAGAAGTTGTCTTGGCAAATGAAGCAGAGTGGCATGAAAAGGCTGGAAGGGAATGT
The DNA here is from genome assembly GCA_033318265.1 of Phyllotis vaccarum. Classification (NCBI taxonomy): domain Eukaryota; kingdom Metazoa; phylum Chordata; class Mammalia; order Rodentia; family Cricetidae; genus Phyllotis; species Phyllotis vaccarum. The sequence goes on along the minus strand of JARWLC010000001.1, from coordinate 186,168,537 downwards.
GGATTTAAGACTAAGATTTTTAATTGTATAGAGCTACACACTTCAGCATCCTTATCACATTTTGTAAGAGTTCTCTTGAATGGCTTCCTATTTGTTTGGGAGGCTATAGGGAGTGGAATTATCACAGAAGAGTTCCACGTCCCTCTTTCTCAACTATAAGTCGGCAGTCAGCAGCAACACAGCAAAAGTAACTTCCTTGCACTTTACAGTCAGCAGGAATGCAGATCATGGACTTCTACACAGTCTCCGGTGACAGCACAGACTATGGATGGCTTCTGAAAGGGGTTGTGGGTAGAGAAGAACTCTGCTCTTTTAGGAGCCGGCCTCTGGGAGTTTGTCCATACTCCAGTGAGTATATGGACAACACAATCGGACTTTTTTCTTATTTCTTAAAGAGATTCATGAGTATGGGGTAGACCTGGAAGGACTGGGAAGCGCATGTGAACAGGGTGCGTGATGCGAAATCCCACAATAATCAGTAAAATATTATGTTGAGAAAAAGACTAAGATTTTCTTACAAAGCTATTACACCATGCCAGCAGAAGCCAGGCAGAGTGGCACCCGCCTGTAATCCCAACAGTTGGGATAGGAAGTCCAAGTCTAGCATCAACTACATGAGAGGGTCACGCAAGTGAATCGAGATGAACAAAAACCCATGCAAACAGAAATAAACTAGTACTTGGGGACAGTAAGAGGCAGGATAGTAGTATAGTTACTGGATAATGTCCCTGAGCAGACAAAAACAGGTCAGGATCTAAGGCACAAGTAAAATAAAGTGACCTGACACAGTATGATAGTTACCATGGCACTCTGGTGAGTCAGGAGGAGAATATCCAGCAGACGGGATTTTTGTGGCCAGAAAACATGGAATCTCTTTGCTGATAGCCTTAACTTTTATTTTATTTTATTTTATTTTATTTTATTTTATTTTATTTTATTTTATTTTATTTTATTTTATTTTATTTTATTTTATTTTATTTTATTTTATTTTATTTTATTTTAGTAAATATAAGCATAGAGATGCCTAAGCTACATGGTGAAAGAAATGGCTGTTAAATGGCTTCCTTGGGGCTGAATGATAAGTTATCTTGAGAAATACCATAGACTTTTCTGGTAGAACCAAGAACTCAAAGGATGTTAGTGGTCATGGGTTTTTGGTAAGACCTATCAACATGGCTGTGTTTTCTTCCCACCTGGTTGGACACTGGTGTGGAGAATGTAGCAGGTTAGATTTAATTAAGGGACAGACATGACAGCTATTATATTATTCAGTAGTCTCTCACTCTGCACCATCCAACAAGGTGAACTGTAGTAACTGCAATGCACTAAATAGGTTTATAGAGCAAGAAGTATTTACAGTAAATTGTGTTGAAATCTCACAAGGACACAAAAGCATGTACTTGGTTTTGAAACTGACTAACTTAAGGTGACTTCACAAGCAATAGAGCAGCCATCCTGTGGAGGTCACACTAAAGTGGATAGGATGCCTCACTAGCTCGTTGGAATCTGGTGTTTTCCTGATGTGGGTCAGCTGCACATGTGGCAGCCACATCAGACCCTGGCATCAGTGGACAAGAACTGGTTGAAAGTAGCTCTCATATGTGCACAACCCCTGTGGCCTATTAGAGAGAGGAATATTCTCTTGGCCATAAAATTAAAGGGCTATAATTTCAATTTTGGACCATTTACCCTTTATTCTGGGTTGGCAGTGGGATAGTCCACTCTTTATAAAATACTGTCTAGACCTCCCATTTAATTTCAGTCTCCATGACATATTACTGTCCCTAGACACCATGCAAATCAAGAAGAAACAAAAAATTAAACATAAAGGGAATCTGGACCCTGCCAGCTCAAAATCCTGCCACATACTCTGGGATATTTCTATAAGAATTGTAGAAAACTACCAAGGATAATTAGTCCTTCAGGGTCTTATATAAGTGGATCTCAAACCTGGCTTACAAACTTTTTTTGTTAGACTCGTCTGGAAAGGGTATCAGAAATCTGCACCATTATATTATTAGTATCTGTGTATGATGCACATGTGAGTGTGGGTGCATTTGTACCACAGCACGCTTTTGTAGGTCAGATGACAACTCTCGGGAGCCATAGATCAAGCTCAGGTCATTAGGCTTTCAAAGGAAGCATTCTTGTGTGCTGAGCCATCTTATCAGGCCAGAATCTAAAATTAATAAATTCACTAAATCATTATTATACACACATATACACATATATATGTATGCACACACACACACACACACACACACACACACACACACACACACACACACACGTATGTGATGGCTTGAATGAGAAATGTCTCCCATAGTCTCAAGTGTTTGAATACTTGGCCCTGAGTTTCTGGCACTATCTGGGAAGGTTACAGAAGCTTCAGGTGCTATATAGCCTTGCTAGAGAAAGTGTTCATAGGGGTTGGGCTTTGGGGGTTTAGTGACCTTCCCAGTGTTATGCTCTTCATTCTGCATCCTGTGTGTGGTTGAGATGTTATCTCCCAGCTTCTCTCTCCTGCCATTATGAGCATGTGTCCCTCTCATACTGTAAGCCAAAATAAACTCTTCCTTAAGTTGCTTTGAGACCTGGTGTTTCATCACATCAAAAGAGAGTAACTGATACACTCAGTTTTGAATCAACTGCTTCAGAAAGATGGCATATTGGGGCCTATGAGTCAAAGCCTACCATTGTTTCATTTAGTAAGCAAAGTTTTATAGAACACAGTCATGCTATTGGTATTCATATTATTTGCTATTGGCTCATGTTATTTTACAGTTGAGTATAAGGGAAAGACCATCATGCCTTTTAATCCTAAAATATGTATTTCTTAATCTTTCACAGGAAAATAAATTATGTCTCCCTCCCCAAAAGTTGTCATGTGATACATCAACAACACAGTACCAGGAATAGGAAAACGTTCTAGTTTCTTATAAGTGAGCTGTCATGCCCCTCTGAGTCCATGTGTATATTGTTTTAACTAATGTCAGCTAATCAGCAGGATGTACTGACTTTTTATTACATGTCAGCAATACACTTTCTGTTGAAAATATGGTGATCTATATCCCCATGGAGCCAGCACGAGTCTCCTATGTACAACTTATTTTATCAAATCTAAATCATCCTTGATTAAAGGCATAATTATTTTATGCATTAGGAACGAAAAAAGTGCTACACATTAAATCCTGACACTATTTCCTTAAGCCTTGGAAATTTTATTTTCTAATTATTAAAAAGCTCTTTTAGGTTTATTTTTATCACTTTTGGCAGACATAAAAAAATTATGTGAAATAATACTGGTTAGGAGCCAAGGTCTCTAGAGTGTTCTTCTGGATTGTTGACCCCTTCTCTGTAAGCTATTTGCAAAAAATCTTTTTAGCCTTATCAGAAAGTATCAACAAAGGATTTACAGAACAAGTCCATGAATGTGGAGGCAATGACAGCCATGTCACAACTGCCACCAGACCAACAGTATTTGTAAGAGGCAATTAATCATAGCCTGCTTTAACATATGTTAAATGGCTTTTTAAAATATGTGTATCATAGAATTGAAGAGATATGATTTATTGCTTGATGAACAAGAAGTAAAGAAATATAGGCCAAGTCTCAGTAAATGGCCTTTTGTAGATGTTGAGACAGGGCTAGCCAGAGGGAACTGCAGTGTAGAGAATATTTTGTGACAAAGGAAGAAGGAAAGATGTCTTGTAGCTGTCCCCAGTCTCTCATTCTATTGTGTTCCATGAATATCTACAAAAGTCTGCTTGCCATTGTAGTATCCTTCAGAGTACAGCATGGCCTCATGCAGCTCCAAACTCTAAAAGAACTAACATGATGCTTGTAAAACACACACAATATCTGTGGTGGGATTCAGGTGTCATCTGATAAGGTTGGAAGGCACGTATCCAGAGCCCCAGGCGCCTGAAGGGGGTGTGGCCAGCCCCGTTCCAAAGGGGCTGCTGGGATCTTGGGTGCCCTGTTTCGTTTCTGCCTTCTTGAGAGGCTGTATCAGCATCCATCGACTGGACCATCCAATTGCTCAAGTATCTTCCTAAGGTGTAACCTGTGATTGTGAGTGTTAAATTACTTTCCAATCAATATTAACCCTGTATTTGGTAAATTGCAAAGTGAGATTTATTGCGATAAATATCCCTCTTAAGTGAGTGAGCAATGTAATGGTTACTTTGCTTATCAACTAGGTTGGGTCTAAGACATGCCAATAGTCCGGGCTATGAGGGTATTTCCAGGAATAATCAAAAGTAGAAAAGATCCTCCTCCTAAGTGAGTGACAACTTCGGATACCAGTCCAGATAAAGGATGCCCAAGGGAAAACTGCTGCTTTTGTCTACCTGTCTCCATTCCTTGCTGGTGAATGCATCCACACACCTCTGCTATTACTGCTGTCATCCCTCAGCAACAGTTGATCCCAGTTCTTCAGCCTCGAATGTGAATTTAATACCAGCAACTCTTAATAAACCCTCCAGGCTTCCTGTGAGGGGTTCAGACTCTAGCACTGAGTGGATAACACCTTCTGGGCCTCTCTATCATGTATACAGCCATTGTTGGACTATCATGCTCCTGTCATAAGTCTACTGTCATAACATATAGTCATTCTATTGGTTCTGTTACTCTAGAGAACCCCTAGCACGGAGAAATTAGGAGGAAATTCTGCAGCAGAATGAACCTTAGAGCACTCTCATGTGGTGTTTGTCAGAGTCGGGAGGGTAACTGTCTCCATGAAGTTGATACCAGACAGAAGATGCTTAAAAGATGAATACAATGGATTTCAAGGGAAAATCTGGAACTTTGCATGGTAGGACCATGTGGTGATATATATTTAATAAAAATAGCTTGGAATATCAGAGGACAGAGCCAAGCCATGAAGGTTAGGGAATGGTAACTTATGCCTTTAATTCCAGCACTTTGGAGGCAGAGATCCTCTGGATCTCTGTTAGTTCAAGGTCAAACAGAGTCAACTGATGATAGCATCCACATTTTTTCTTAACTCTAGCAATGTTGAACCAGGAATTAAAATATCTGGGCAGGGAAAGAAATATAAGGCAGGAGAAAGCAGCAGTTCAGTCCTTTGTGGACTTGCGCCCAGACTGACTGAAGACTCCTGAAGATAGGCGTGAGGAGTTGGCTGGGTGAGATTAGCTGTGGTTTGTTCCTTGTCTTGCTGATAGTCCAGATTTTCTCCAATATCTGGCTCTGGGTTTTCATTATAAGACCAAATGGAATTCATGTAATAGTCGTGTCCACCCTCTGACCTTAGATTCAGACTGTTGTACAATGCCACATTGGTTGCAGTGGAAATATTCTGATTTTTATCTGTTTATTCTTTGTAATGAGAACTGTCCTAATGTGGGCCACTAGGAATGCCAAATGTAGGTTCTGCATCTTCCCTCAGGAAACCCAAGAGTAGGTATGTCCAACACCTGCCAGAATAAGCAACCATGCCTTGGTCAATAATACCTTTAGAGACCTAAGGTGATATTTTTATCTATGAAAGTCAGAAGAAAAACACAGAATCAAGGTTGGACTATGTTCACCTTTATACCAATACAATCATGAAACAATTTTCAATTCTCTCTTCATATAGAAAAAAATATTTGCCCATGAAGGCAAACTCAACAATGGTGCACCAAAGTCATAATCAGCCCAGAAGGGCCCTTATGGGGCATACCATACTCATCATGCCTGTCAGACACTCTCCATGAAGGTGGGTCCTGGAGAATGAGCTCTAATGACAGATCAACCAAGATAGAGACGATATGCCATATCAGTTACAGAGAGGCATGCAGGTTAGAAGCCCCAGAAAGCTCTGAACTCCCACAGCCCAAGGTGGTGCTCACCTCTGGACAAGGAGGAGCAAATGGGACTAATGCTGAGAGGGCATGCATTTGATCTTGCTTCATTTATTTAGCAAAACAAACCAAGAACAAAAAAAAAACAAAGAGGAAAGCAGGCCAGCCCGGTGGCCCAGTGTGCAAAGATGTTATGCATACAAGCCCGATGACCAGACTTCATCCTCGTGACCCATGTAAGGTGACAAGAGAGAAGCAATTCCACTTAGTTCTCCTCTGACTGCTAGACACACCATGGTACACTCACACCCACACAAAACGTTACCCGAAGCAAATATAGCATGATCAATCACTGCTGTTAATCTGGATAGAGGAGAAATTAGTGTTTTGTTCATATTTCTAATTCTGTGTCTTAGTGTCCCTACCCCTCAAAAATAACTTACTAATGTCTCTGAATCAAGCACGCATTTACTACCGCCATATCTTTTTTCTGATCTTCTAGACCCTTCTTTTATTTTATGATCCTCCCTTATATTTAGGCCCTTAAATGCCATTTCATGTAACATAGGTGGACTCAGGTGTAAGTTAATAGGTCTATGGTAGCCTTTTCCCCAGGCTGAGGCTTGGCAAAATAAATAGCAGCCCTGCTTGACCAAGAGAATTGGAGTTGGAAATATGGGAAGTGCATATCAAATAGGAACATGGTCATAAGTAATATAGCTTTAATTATCACTCAAGATTCTGACACAGACCTTCCAAATATTTTTGTCAACATCAAAGTTCTGATATTTCTTAAGCAATTGAGTGGTAGAGGATGTGATTTTTCTTAGTCCCAGTAAATCCTTTCAAACTCATTAGAGCTTGTACTAATAAAAGGACTCTCCCAATGCATTCCTCCATAGCTTCAGGATAGGAACCAAGGTCAGAGGAACTAACCCTGAGTAAGTCTAAACTTGAAGCTCCATTTCTTAAATTCTGGAGATGAGAGATGGGAGATTGGGCCGATAACCAATGGCCAAATAGTTGATCGATCATACATTGCAAAAAAAAACCTTTATAAAAGATTTCTAATTTCTCATGTGAAGCCTCAAGGGGTGGGATCAGACTGTGTTCCTGTGCATGGGCTGGCACCTTGGAGCTCATAACCTGCAGAGGAGCACCTAACTCAGTCTTGATTTGGGGATGAGGAAATCGGACTTGCTTGGAGTGGATGTGCCACACTGACCCACCTTGGGATGTCTAGCCCTTTGGGGGAAGAGTGTGGGGGGATGGGGAGGAGGGAGGCTGAAGGCTGACTGGGAGGGATTGGGAGGAGGGAATAGAGGGGGAGCAGGGGAATACATGGGTAAAAAGGACTTTTTTAATAAAAAAAATAATAAAATGAAGAAAAAAAATTCTAAATTACCCACTGAAGAAGGCATGAGATTTCTGAGGGCTCCTGCCTGTGTCTTGTCTGAGCTATCTCTCCTAGCTCACTCTCCTGGAATCTTACCTTTATAATGAGTCGGTAGCATGGAACAAACTGTTTTCCTGAGTTCCATGGTTTATTTCAGCAAATTACTAACAGTGTGTGAGAGAGATTACAATAATCCACTGTCTCTAGTGGTTGACTGGAAGTACAGGGAAATCGGGGCGTCAGAACTGGCATAGGAATTGGAGAATTGGGCCCTTCCCTCTGGGCCTGTGTTAACCCTGAATTAAGTTGGTTTGTGGGATACCCAGCTGGTGTGGGTGATTAGCAGAACTAGTGGCTTGACTGGGAAAAGAATCCAAAGAAACTGCACACACTGATGTCAGAAATGTGCTGATTGAAAACAATGAAAAGCTATCACAGTAAGAGTCAGGTGGGAAGGTACACACTCCATTAACATCCCCTGCATAACTCTGAACTTCTCTGTGATTGATGGTCCCACACTTGATTTTCACAACTTCTAAATTACTAAATACAGAACATACAAAGAATCATCTAAATAGTCATGCATTAAAGGCTAAAAGGCACACGCAGGTAATTACATTAAGACACAGGCATGAACAGAGCAGTCCTACACACATCAACAAATGTGATTCCCTAGTTACGTGCTCTGCCTAATGTTATTTGATTAGTCAGTGAAGAAAATGGGACCTGAGTCCATTTGGTTTTGTCCATGAGGAGAGAACATTTCTTGGGATTCTGAAATACTAGGTCTTATGAGCATGTTGAAGTCTCAACCCCCAAAAACTTGAAGATGAGGTATTCACAGGTGATTAGGTTAAAAAAAAAAAAGGAATTTGGGGTAGATCTTGGTCCTATATGACAGGTGTCACAAAATAAATGAGATGTGCAAGAAGAGCAAGTGAGAACTTTCTGAGAAAGTTCTAAGGTTGAAAGAGATCTAAAACAGCCCTTTGGTAACCCTTGCTCTTGGTTTTCAGCCATTAGACCTGTGAAGAATGCATTGCTGTTGCTTACACCATCTAGGCTGTGATATGTGGTTTTAAAAGCACTAACACACTTGCATACTATTGTAAGCCTTCCAGGCTGTCATATGTGGTCATAGCATTTGAAAATATGCACAAGACAATTTAAAATTTGGAACCAAGAGAAATGATGAAAAGAACCTACAAAACCTTGACATTTCTCCCCACCTAAATCCCGGTGGGCATCAACATGTATGCTCATTTAACCAAGAGCTCTGGAACTGAATTCATAGACGACAAAGGAGAGGTAATGTGCCATACACTATGGCTGTGGCAGGTGCCAGAAACATCTAATGGGGCAGGATTAGTGGAGTTAGTTATACGGAGGAAAGGAAGGGAGGTTAGGTTCACTGGTGGCATCTAGTACTTGAACAGCTTTGTGAGGCAAAACCCCACCCCCATGCCTCCCTACAGATTTTAAAGTCAGAAGGTCTGTGCTCCATCCTCCGCCTCCATCAGACTCCAGGAAGATTCAATTACATTTAGAGACATGATGTCTGCCTCCCCTGGATTAATTTCCGGATCCTGCCAAGGCTTGTCCTTATCTCCTCCTTCTTACTGAGAGTAAGAACCCTATAAAATTGTCTCTATCAGGGACCAAAAAATGAGTCAGGGCAAGGCAAACATAAGAAGCGGTGCCTGTGTCTCTCCTCATTTAGATTCAGGAAAAGCCCATGCATGACAGCTGACTACAGAATTCTCACACCTCCATTCAGACTAAAGGGATCCATTCTGCCAGGGCACTGTGTAGAGACAGGTCACACTGTAGACAACAGCTACACAGTGACACTAGAACTCAGAGGATGCTGTTCTTAAAGATCTTTATAAGATTCTTAGTAGTAATGACAGCAGAGAAAATATTTAAAGTATTTGCCAAGGGCTAGCCCCCTTCTAATACTTGTGTCTTACTGAATCTACACAACAGCCCCATGAGGGAGATAATAGTTTATCTCTATTTTCCAGTAAGGAGGAAACAGAATTTCTGGTGCCAGCAGCAACATGTAATGGCCACCTCAAAATAAAAGGGTGGAGTACTCCAAGGACTGGAAAGTCATGACTGAATTTTTACCCACATATGAGTTTTCATATGTGTACATGTGAGTGATATTCACTGAGTTAGCACCATATGGTCACGCTTGGCAGGCATTAGTCCATGTACTGTTCAGATCAGTCATGTGACATACAAACTTTTCTCATCACCACCATTTTACAGATTTAAAAAAAAAAAAAACCCTCATCAAAGAAGTAGAGGAAATCAAATTTGAACCAAGGAATCTGAGATTTTTTTTTTGAAGCTGTTTCCTAAAGATGACATCTTATAATCCATTCAGAGGCCAGTATGTTGCAGGTTGACCAGTTGCCTTTCTTATGAGGTTAAAAGATGCATGGTATGTAATATCAAGAATGGTAAGCCCTAATATAGACTCTGGGGTGATGCATTACTCCCTGCCCAAGTGAAGAGGTGTCTCCCCTCCCCAGCTCAAATTCTGCAAGCAGGCTAGACGGTGTTGGATTTCTCAGATGTTGTACTGTTTCATGTTCTTTCAAAGTGTGTTAGACCCTATAGCCCACGATTACTCCCAGGTGCAAAATTGTATGCACAAACAGTTGCAGCAGCAATTTACTGACTGTGAGCTCAATCAGCCAATTGTGAGCACAATTAGCTGCTCCCTGCTCATTTGGAAGGAGCTGGGGCGATGATTGCCTCTGCAATTAGCCAGTTGTGGGCAGCTTGTCTTGCTTGTGCAATCTTGCATAGGCAGGCAATGTGCAAAAGTGATGCATACCAGGAGCCTCACACTTTTGACTCCAGCCACCTGACCCAATGTCCACCCTCCATTCTTTACATGTAGATGGAGGCTGCGACTGTGCAAAGAAAAAAGATGGACCAAAGTCAGGCTTTGCATTTATGCTATAGGGACTAAAGACACAAACCTTTCCGTGCCTTAGTACAGGAGGGAGGGAGATGAGATATTAATTCGGATTGACAAAGGGTAAGCTGTGTCCAGGTTCGAGGCATACCTTGGTCATTAATGATTTGGGTGCAAAGAACAGTCGTATGAAAATGTGTTCACTTAGAAGAGGGAACCATTTGTATTATCAAAATGGCTTGCTCTGGGAGTCAGGAGAGAGCAGAACAGAGGCTGAATGGGAGAATCAGAATGCCACATTAAGTCACTAGTGCAATCAACAATTTGTTCTTCCTTCTTCCTGTATCCTGAGGAAATAAATAAATAACTGATCCTCCCCCTGGAGTTGGGCAGTTTCCTACCCACCTGTCTCTGCTGAGGAAAACCTAGAAACATGGAAAATTTTATTGCAGCTGTCCACAAAATGAGCTGAAGCCTGATTGAATGTGTTCTAGTTTCCCCCTTAGTTACAAGTCGATTAAAAAAAATAAAAAAACGAGTCCACGAGTCCGCTGTATTTTAAGTGAGGTTTTGTTGCATGAATGTGCCTTTGTACCTAGAAGCAGGTTTCTAAAGGAAACCAAATGAAAGAGGAGTCACTTCTACATAACAGACCTCTCTAAGCTAATTCCATATTCTATGATCCTTGGGAAGTAAGGGGCATATGTTATTCTTTCTAACTATGCTAAGCTTATTAGAACGGTAGAGTTTCTACTAGCCCAAATGTGGGTGAAGTCTCAAAGTCTCTCAACTGATAAAAGAATGAGCAGAATATGGTATAAATACAATAGAATAGCATTCAACCATAAAAAGGAATAAAATATAAACATTCTAACATAGATCTTCTTTGCCAACTCAGACTAAGTGGAAGAAGCCAGACACAAAGGCAACATAGTGTATAAGACCACTTTACATGAAGTGTTCAGAGGACACACACCCACAGAAAAATGGAGTAATGTTCGCCACTTTGAAAAAAAATGAGAATCAGGAACAAGTGCTACTGACACACCAGCAAGATTCTGGGATTAGATGGCTGCATGACCCAGATAATATATGAAGATCACTGAATTGAGCACTTAAGTGTTTTACAATTTGATGTGTAAATTATATATCATTTAAAAAGTAAAAAAAGTTTGTTCTTTTAATATGAGGAGTAGATTAAGCCAGACTGAAGAAGTACACTAAAGAAAATATCAGAAAGTGGAAAGATTTACCATGATCCTGGATAGGTAGGATCAACATAGTAAAAATGGCAATCTTACCAAAAGCAATCTACAGATTCAATGCAATTTCCCATCAAAATCTCAACACAATTATTCACAGACCTTGAAAGAACAATACTCAACTTCATATGGAATAACAGGAAAACCAGGATTGCCAAAACAACCCTGCTCAATAAAAAGAACTTCAGGAGGCATCACCATCCTTGACTTCAAGCTACAGTAATAAAAACAGCTGGTACTGACATAAAAACAGACTTGTGAATCAATGTAATTGAATCAAAGACCCCAGCCGTAATTCACACCTATGAACACCTGATTTTTGACAAAGAGGCCAAAAATATTCAATGGAAAAAAATAGTATTTTCAACAAATGGTGTTGGCTTAACTGGATGGTAGTATGTAGAAGAATGCAAGTAGATCCATATCTATCACCCTGCATAAAACGCAAATCCAAGTGGATCAAAGACCTCAACATAAACCAGCTTCACTGAACTTGACAGAAAAGGAAGTGGGAAATACCCTCCAATGCTTGGCACAGGTGACTGCTTCCTAAATAAAACACCAGTAGCACAGACACTAACAACAACAATTAATAAATGGGACCTCCTGTGTTGAATGTTTCTGGCCTGGACGTACTGGCCTAACCTAGAGGTTCAGACCTGCAGACCTGTAGACCAGCAGTCCCACAGAGACACAATGACACTTACATTAATTTTATGCTGATTGGCTTAGGGCCTAGACATATAACTTGCTAACTCTTTACTCTTAGACTAACCCATGATTAGTATCTTGTTCAGCCATGTAGCACAGTACCTTTTCTCAGAGCATTTCAACTTCTTTCCTCTGTGTCTCTTGGCATCTCTCTGGCATCTCTGTGGCATCTCTGCTCTGTTCTTCCTGTTCCCAGAGTTTTCCCAGTTTGGTAGTTCCACGCACACTTCCTGTCTGCCTTCAGTCAATCAGCACTTTTATTAAACTAGTAGGCAGGACAATTATTACAATGTAACATAATCCCATTACACTTCTGAAACTGAGAAGTTTCTGTAAGGCAAAGGACGTGGTCAATAAGACCAAAACAGCCCACAGGATGGGAAAGGATCTTCACCAACCCTACATCTGACAGAGGACTGATCTCTAAAATATATAAAGAACTCAAGAAACTAGAGCCCCAAAAAACCAAATAACTCAATTTAAAAATGGGGTTCAGAGCTATATAGAAAATTCTTAACAGAAGAATTACAAATTTCTCAACATCTTTAGCCATCAGAGAAATGCAAATCAAAACAACTTTGAGATACCATCTTACCCATGTCAGAATGGCTAAGATCAAAAACGTAGATGACAGCCTATGCTGGATAGGATGCAGAGCAAGGGGAACACTCCTCCATTGCTGGTGGGAGTATAAACTTGTACAGCCACTTTGGAAAGCAGTATTGCTGTTCCTCAGAAAACTGGGAATCAATCTCCCTAATAATCCAGCAATACAACTATTGAGCAAATACCCAAAAGATGCACATTCTTACTCCAAAGGCATTAGCTCAACTATGTTCATAGCAGCATTATTCGTAATAGCAAGAACATGGAAACAACCTAGTTGTCCCTCAACTAACAAATGGATTAATAAACTGTGGTACATTTACACAATGGAGCACTGTTCAGCAGTTTAAAAAAAAATGGCATCCTAAAATATGCAGGCAAATGGGTGGATTTGGAGAATATCCTCCTGAGTGAGGTTTCACAAGCCCAAAAAGATAAGCATGAAATGTACTCACTCATAAGTGAATTTTAAACAAAAAGCAAAGAATACCCAAGCTGCAAAGCACAACCCTTGAATAGTTTGGGATCAGAAGGAACTTAAACACGACATCCAGAGTTTCCTCTAGGAAGAGAAAATAGAGAGGATCTCCTTAGCAAATTGGAATCATAACGGATAGTGACCAAGGAAAGATGGGAACAAATCATGAGAAAAGGAGATGGTTGAGTGAGAGGAGCAACAAAGAGGGAGATTAAAGATGGATATCTCAATAGAGGAAGTGACTGTGGGGTGGGAAAGAGGATGGGTGCTTGGAAACCTTCAAGAACTCACAGGATGTCCCTGGCTAGGACTCCAACCTATATAGTTGAGGGGTGCCTAAACAGGACTTCACCTATAATCAAATTAATGACTACCCTAAGTGTCATTATAGAACCTACATCCAGCAATGAATAGAGGCAGAGGCAGAGATCCATAGCTAAGCACCAGGTTGAGCTCCAGGTCCAGCTAATGAGAGAGAAGAGAGTCTATATGAACAAAGGGTAGGGATTATAAGGAGGTATCCCACAGAGATGACTGGCTGGAGCTCTGGGCACTCACTGAATCAAAAACATCCACTGGGAAACCACTAGGAAAAGGAACTGAGCCCTCCAAAGTTAGATGACTGTCGATTGGCATGGGCAGCATGTGGAACCTTGTGGAGTAGGATCAGACTATGTTCCTGTGCATCAACTGGCATCTTGGAGCCCATTCCCTACAGAGCAACACCTAACCCAGCCCTAATACTGGGAAGAGGGATTCAGACCTATCTCAAGTGGATACGCCAGACTGAACTGACTTGGGATTCCTTACTCTCCTTGGGGAATAGATGGGGGGATAGGAGAAGGGGGTGCTGAGGGAGGACTGGGAGGGACTTGGAGGAGAGAAGGAAGGGCAAGCAATGATATATGTGGAAAAACATTTATAAATAAATAAAAAATGGAAAAGAAAAATATATAATACTTAAAAGATTCTATATTGTAGCCTATATAGAAAGATTATAAACTAATATACATATAAAGCTACTTTGTACTTTCCTGTCCATTGAATGCCCAAGAAAACCTCTGAGGAACATAGCAGAGAGAGTTCAAAGTTTGTCTCCAATGCAAGCCAAATTCATTCATTCATTTGCTCATCAGAAATAATTATTGAAAACATATTTAAAAGAGATTATTTAGTAATAATTGAGAACAAAGCCTCTACATTGAATCTGATTGTATATGGAGACAAGAGAAGTAATTATGTCCCATCCAGATCTTAGACTTTCATTTTGATTCACAGGACATAACATTTCTTTGGATCATGATGGTTTTCAAGGGGATCTTCTTGGGGCGCATGTCGAAGACTTTTGAGGCCAGCAAGTAAAGTAAAAAGGGTGGGTGAGCCAGGAGGAATACCAGCTGAGTATAAAGAGAGTCTTCAGTGCCCAAACAGCACCCACTCTCTGTTCAAACCTGAGAAGCTGCCTGCACAGAGTAGAATGGAGCCAAAGTAAAACAGACGTAGGTTATTAACAGCTGACAGAGCAGCCCCCACTGATCCTCCCTCAACCCCACCATGTTGAGACATTTTTCTTTTTTGTCCACAGCACACACACTTATATTAAATTGAGTTGGTTATTACAAAGATCAAGGCTTGGTATTCTTTTATCATTCACCTGGAGTGACAATTAAAAAGATGCATTTATTGTTCCTAACAATGTGGGACTTACTTTCCCAGTAGGCTGGGTGAGGCAGAGGTCAGCTAAAAATGCTCCTGTGTGGAAAAATGTATGTCACTTAAAAATGGCATCAAGCACATTCTGTTTGTTCCCACCTGTTGCTACTTGGCTCCAGTGTCTGTCTCTATCATGCCACACATCTATATCTGAATGATCTGACAGAAACTTTTAAGTCCTTATAAATTGCTCTCACCTATGCTGTGGGAAGCACCGTTAGAGGCTCTATGGTGATCTGAATGAGGAAACTTCCCCATAGTCTCAGATATTGGGACACTCAGTCACCACTTGGTGGTGCTGTTTGGGGAGATTTAGGAGATGCAGTCATTATGGAGTAAGTTTAAAAGTTAAACTCCCCTGGCCTCTCACAGATCATTTTCTCTGCTCCGTGCTTATGGTGTGATGAACTGTCAGCCCCCTACTCCTTTAACCATGCCCACTGCCCACTGTCCACTGCCCACTGCCTGCTGCCTGCCACCTGCTACCCAATGCCCGCTGCCTGCTGCCATGATGTCCCAACTTCATTATGAAACTAACTTCCTGAAACCATAAGTCAAAATATATAATGTCCTCTATAAGCTGTCTTGATCATGGTGTTTTTAATGCAGCTGCATAAAAGTAACCAAGACAGGTTCCCTGGTTCCACTGAGTCAGGCTCATACATTTCTTTCAAATATCTTGCCAAGCTACCTTGCTACTCAGAGGCCCTCTAGCTGGCCTGTTCTTTGCACACTCACCCTGTATCACAGCTGATGCAATGTAGAATTAGAATTGGTCTAACTGGTCCCCTGATTATAGTTCTTCAGTAGTTCTTACAATAAAACGTAGAATCCTTCACCAGAAGTCTTGTTCCAAATATCAGTGGGATCCAGGAGCCTTTGAAATGTCAGTCATCCATTTCTCCTCCCCATTTCACCACTTCTGCCCCAAACCAGGTTTATATTATTACAGTACAATGGCATGTGTATGTGTGAGAGATTATGTTCTGAAGTGATCAGGATAAATGACTACCCTTTTTGAATATGAGGGACCAGGTTTTTTGGATGAAGTGTGAGCATAAGTGAAAGAGTGGCAAGTCTAGGACTTGGCTGCAATGGAGTCACAGGAGGAATTTAAATCATACTAATACTTATTAGCTTCAGCCCTAGAAATTCTAATGTAATTGATATCAGATACAGTTGAGGACTTAACACTTTAAAAACTCTCCCACTGGAGGATGCCTAAAATGGCCTTCCCCTATAATCCAATGAATGGCCACCCTAATTGCCATTATAGAACCTTCATTCAGCAACTGATGGAAGCAGATACAGAGATTCACAGCTAAGCACCGGGTTGAGCTCCCAGTCCAGCTGAAGAGAGGGAGGAGGGGTTACATGAGCAAAGGGGTCAGGAACATGATGAGGAGACTCACAGAGACAGCTGATCCAGGCTGTTAGGAGCTCACTGGCTATGAAATAACAGCTGAGGAATCTTCATGGAACTGAACTAACACCTCTGGATGTGGGTGGCAGTTGAATAGTGTGGTGCGGGGCCTCTTGCAGTTGGACCAGAGTTTATACCTAGTGTATGAACTCGCTTCTAGGAGTCCATTCCTTAGCAGAGGAACACGTCGTCGCAGCCTTGATACTTAGGGGAAGGGCTTGGTCCTACCTTGGCAGGATATGCCAGACAGAATTGACTCACCCTGGGAGTCCTTACCCTCTCTGAGGAATGGATGGGGGAACGAACGGGGTGGAAGGCAGCTGGAGGAGGACTGGGAAGTGGGAGGGAGATGGAGCAGAGGTAGGTATATTATTTTTATTAAATTAAAGAAATCTCTCCCACTGGGGGACTGGAAAGGCATCTCTGAGGATAAAGAAATACTGC
Source organism: Phyllotis vaccarum (assembly GCA_033318265.1). Classification (NCBI taxonomy): domain Eukaryota; kingdom Metazoa; phylum Chordata; class Mammalia; order Rodentia; family Cricetidae; genus Phyllotis; species Phyllotis vaccarum. Next base: position 186,151,762 of record JARWLC010000001.1, on the reverse strand, counting down.
GGGAACATGGAGACCCATACCTGGAACCCATGTGCAGTTGGATCTGCTAGCATATATCTGTAACGCCAGTACTCCTACAGCAAGCTGGGAGGCATACGGAGAATCCCAGAACCTCACAGTCCAGTCAGCCTGGAGTACACAGTGGTGAATGACAAGGGACCCTCCCTGAGCAAAGTGGAGATGAGGACAGACACCTCAGTTGTCCTCTGATTTCCACAGTCACATCCATGGCACACCTGTGCCTGTTCTCACACACATGAACGGGGGGGGGGGGGGAGTGAGAAGGAAGGAGGGAGGAGAAAAATCACTCCCCTGATGAGTCTAAGGTACAGCAAAGTTTGAGAGTTGATATGAACCTCTCCAAGGCCTTCATAATGTTCTTTCCTCATACGACTTTGGAGGGGGGGGTCAATCAATGCAGATATTGGAAACTGTCAATGCAATTCTCTGAATGGGGTTTCCAGATCTATATTATACAGGCCATCTGAGTAAGAAGTGTGTCTTTATTTATTTTAAAATTAGTTTGTTATCACAGGGTCTCCTCTCCTTTTCTGACCGATGTACAGAAATCGACTCCCAGAATGTCTTAAGAACTGTCCTCTCTGGTGTGACAATCACAGCCCGTTTTCCCATCACTGATGCTCAGGACCCTTTCCTCGGGGGGTAAAAAAGGAGACAGAATTATTGGCTTGAATTCCAAAGGCATAATGCATAAAATATGATTTATGATCACTGAAGTCATAAAGAGCCACATGGCATAAAGAATAGCAAGTACCTGCAGACTGCTGGGAGAACAGAGGCTTCCTGTTGTGCATCTATCTCATTGTCTCTGCAGGGAAGTCATCCTCCACCTGAAATATGTTACGTAGAACATCTGCAGAGCTCTGGAAGTTAAGGGTAAAGAGACAGAAAATAAAGAGAAACAATAATATTACGCACATGGGCTCCTCGAGAGCAAAAACCTGCATGAGTCTTCTGTTAAATCCTGGGGCTGATGCTACCCTGTGGTTCAGGGTCAATGGCCTTGTCCTTAAATGGCCTTAATAGGACATGGAACCCGGGCATGGAACTCCAACACCTTAAGAAAATAGAAACAAGTGCAGGACATGTTCCTTCTTGGTCCCTTTCTCTGCTGTATCCCTAAGGGAGGATGTGGGGAAGTCTGGGGAGATGCACAGTGGAGGCGCGTCCAGAGAAGATGAGTTAACAAGGCCCTCAATGGAGAACCTCTAAGAGCTGAAGGCTACAGTACAGCTATGGTAGATGGAGGCTGAGTTAGCTCTGCTTTTTAGAGAGGACAGGAGAAGGATTGGGTATTCCTTCACACCGAAAACTCTCCTCTGCCCACCAAAGATTATCTAACACCAGTTAAACTAGACTGACTAGAGTTTTTGTTCACTGAAAGACATATTTCTAGAGGTCATCAGCAGTATTAGTCACTTGAGCTATCAGGCAGTGCTATCAGTAGGTTACACCTTGTTAGAAAACAGGACAATCGATCAATAGGTGCCTTGAATCAACCTCACTCTGCCCACTCACCACCTCTAATACCAAAATAACAACACCTTTCCCCTTCATGCTGACCCTTCTTCAGGTAATGTCAGTGTAGAAGGGCAGAACTGTTGGCTAATCCGGTGACTTTTTCCTAGCACAAGTCATTTGTATTTCTAGAATCTTCTAACTGATGAAGAACTTGTTAATTACTATGTAAAAAGCAAGAGCTGCTGGAATGCCAAGTTAACATTTGTAATGGAGGCTGCTGGTTGTGGATGTTGACAATGCTCCTATTATCAAGATGTCATTCCATGTTATATTTAATTACAGCTAGCTTTCCCGGATGTGCAGACAAGTTATTGGCTCCCATTGACTCATTCTCTACTTAGCTATGTTTTATATTGAATCCTAATATCTTCTCTATTATTTTTATAGGAAGAAAAGAATGCCTTCTGATCCCCTTTATCCAACAGTCTATTCCCTATCTTAATCTCCTTGTCCAGATCTGTCAAATAAAATGTTAGTTTTGTACCTCATTGTACAACTGCCTTAGTCAAGTAGAAATATCACCATTAAATGTCACATAGGCTTTGGCATTTTTAAAACTGTATTTGAAGGACGTTGTGCATACTTCTTCTTTATAAGACTGTAATGCACTGGTAAAATATGTCCATGTCCAAATGCCCAGGAGCTATGAGTATTGCCCTCTACTGTAAAAAACTGTATACATGTGACTAAACCAAGGATGTTGAGATGAACAGATTCTCACAGAGCTCCATCACATATATACATTTAAGAGAGAGACAGAGGAGATTGACACCTATGGGGGCAAAATTAAGGCAAGAGCAGAGACTAGAGCAATACAGCCATAAGCCATGGAATGCTAATAACTATCAGAAGCTGAGAAGCAAGAAATGATGTCCTCAGAGCCTCCAGGGATGTGCTGGGTTTCCCACTTCCGAATTTCTGAACTGTGAGAGAAACAGTTTGTTACATCTACCCCAAGAAGCTAATATTAAACCCCAAATGGTAACAAGTCCAGTTGTCCAGTTTCATCGACTCAAAAGTATAGCATTTCCACATCAACAAATATATTGCAAACTCCACTGACTGTTTTCAATGTTTCCTTGTGGTGGTGTTGAGGACCATACCCCAGGTCCTGTGTGTGCTATGCACATACTCCACACATGAGCAATATTACTAGTGCTTTAATTATTTTAGAATGGACATAGTAGATAGAAGAATGCTTGTCCTCTTACTGCTATTAATACTGGCTACAAGCTGAATTAATTCTTCATTCTTAGTGGGGTGATGATAAAACACTGCAATAGATACCATCAAGCCTTGTGTCTGCAGGTATCCAGGTCAGCACTGCTGGCAAGGGATTCTGGGATATACAATGTGCTTTTTCTGCTGTTTCTCATGTTGATTTTTGTCTTTGCCTCTCTACTTCGTGTGGTCATGAAATACTCAACTACTAATACATAAGACTTGCAGCACTGAAGGCCATTATAGCAATGGTCACTAGTGATACTGTCCACATTTCAGTCTTTGTCGTATCCCCTTCATTATGGTTAGGTTATTGCAATGATCAGTAGACATAATAAAGGTTACTTCATACTGAGGACAGCGTCAAGTCTTCAGCTTGGCATTGACTTTTGATTTTATTTTGTCTGTATATGTGTGGTCTTGTATTGGTAGGTACATGTGCCACACATGTGGAGGTCTGAGATCAACGTTGGGTGTCATTCTTCCATTGTCACCCCTTTTATTTTTGAGACAGGGCCTTTCATTGGGCAGGAGCTTAACAAACAGTCTAGGCTAGCAAGTCCCAAGGCTCCATTTGTCCTCACCTTTCCAGAACTGAGCTTACAAGAATTTGGGATTGAACTCAGCAGCATTTCACTGACTGAGCCATCTCCCCAGCTCTTGGCACTGACTTTGGAGTTTACGATAATCTTACATAGACCATTCTCACACCCATTTAAAAGCATAGAAACTCGCATGATCAGGTTGTACCTCTGGAAAGATGTTTTTAGTTTATTTATTGGAGTTGGAATCTTCTGAATTGCTTCAGCATTTACTGTATTTCAGTTTGTCTATATAAAACAAACTCCTATCAATTATGAAGAAGTCAGGAAAACTTCATTATCCCAATGTTCAGCAGTCGAAGGTTCTGGAAAGAAGCCTCTACTTCCTTAGATATTAGTCAGCAAAACTCAGACTCTGTGAGTGGAAATCAAAAGAGACCCATGATGCCCAAAATATCTGCCACCAAAGGAAGAATAAGTATGGGGCATCATGGAATCAACAGGTCTCCCTCGTTACAGAGCTTGCACTCAAAAGCCCTGCCTACAAATGAGTCCAAATAGTCTTTCTAAAATGAAATAGGACTGCTCACACTCTGGTGGGCACCCACACACATACTTCTGGCACCAAGATTCATGGCTTATTAAAAAAAATAGGGGTAAAAAGATAGGGATATGAATTGGAGGGAAGGATATAGATAAGGATTTGATTAGAAATTATGTACACATATGAAATTCTCAAACAACAAAAAATAAATAAATATATTTTTAAAATGAAATGCAAATAGATTCTTTGAGACTAGAAACTTCCCTGTCTATAATAAAACAGGAAGAAATACTGTGGCTGGCAAGGCTGTGCACTGGGTGCCTGCTTATTCCTCTGGCCTCATACCACGTGATGTCTCTCACTGGCACCATCGATGTCTTGACGTACTTTCTTCAATGGATGAGACAGTTCGCAGCTCTTGATCCTTACTATCACTGTCCCCTCTTCCAGGACCACCTGTTATCAGCCTTCCACAACCTCCCTGCTTCTTCCCACAGTGGCTTCAGTCAAATACAGCACACCCAGAGGTCATCATTTCTTGACTTCGTCTAAGGCTCTCGGTCTGCCTCTCCTTACCTCCCTCCCACCTCACACATTCAGTCGCTCTAAGGCACTCGCCAATATTCTCATCCCACCCTCATTTCATATTCCTGATCGTCCTCATCACTACCTCCAATTATCTTATTTGTACATGCATGTACTCACCAACTCTGAACTGTCCTGTTTACAGATATACTTCAGTAAATATATACCCGCTACATAGTATGAACTCAATATTTGTTGAACAAATAATTGGGTTTGTTTTTTTGGAATGTGTCAGAGATTTGATGTGAAACTTGATTAAAAAGACATAATAAATATAAGCCCTAACTACAATAAAAATCCTAAATTTAGGTCATGAAATTAAAACTCAGAGAAAAGACAGAAGATAATGTGAAAATTTTCTGTCAGAGCACAAGCTAGAAAGAGCCAGTAAGTCCATAGTGAGTTTGTGCTTTCAAACCCTTTTTACCTCCAAAGCCTGGTCACAGTGAGGAATTGTGAATGTAAGAAAAGAGGGCTAGGGTCATTATTTTAACATTAAAATTGGGCATTCAAATCATTTGATCAAAAATTAAAAATTGATATAAAAGAAGTAAAATCTAACTGAAGGATGCCACGTATTTTAAGATGTATTTTGGTCACCCAGAATATCAAACTGACTCTGTTCCACTTGGCAAAAGCCCAGAGCAAGGAGTACAGAACTGAAATTCAGATATCTTCAGCATGGAACTGAGTTCTCACATTCACCCACCCTGTTTCTTCTAGGTTGGTTTCTCCCAGCTTGTTTAAAAGCAAACAAAACTGAACTGGGGTTGACATGTGAGCCTGGGGATGAAGAACCAGAGCTTGGTTCCTGCTCCAGGTGGCTTGGCTGTTCACATATCCATCTCTGCCCACTTTTAAATCCTGCCTAACACAGCTCCCTTTTCCAATGTAATTTCTCTCTTAACCACTTTCAGACCCTGCAAGGAGAGCTTTAAAGGGAGACATCTTTAGTTCAACTTTGAAGTGTGTTGTTTGTGTTCAGCTAACTGAAAATGAGCAGACATTTTCAATGTTGGCGTTTGTTATTAGGGTTGTGTTTGGTGGTCTGTGGGGTTGCCTGGCCTCCAGGGTGAGGATGGATGCTCTGGGATTAAATCCATGGCAGTTTCAAGGCCTGGGTACCCCAGCACCATTGCGGTGCTGTTCATCACTCCAGCTCAGTTTCAATCATACTTTGTCCTGGAAAAACCCCCAAAACATTTGGTCCTGGGCACTTTTTTCCCCTTGATTTTTAATCTTGAGTGCAATTTAAAGAAAATGTAATCCATATGTTTCTGATTCATTTAAATCACAAAAACATTGGGTTTTGTGAGTTATTTGATGTCAAAAAATGCCTTTTGAGATTTTTTTTTTTTTAAATAAACTTTCCAAGTCGTTTGCTTTAAAAACACATACTCACGTTTTGCCAAGGGTGAGTGGATTCAGACTCTGACGGATCTGGATAGAGTTTAAGATTCTGAACTCATAAATTATGACCACATGAAGATAAAACTTGTATCGCACTATACCCAGGCAGGCCAAAAGATAGCCCAAATGCTAGGTTGTCATCCAGATGCCCTACAATTCCCTGTGCATGGCCCCAAACCAACAGCACATCCAGGAGGCTTGTTCACACCCCTCCCCCGCCTTATTCAGATGTTGACTGCTATGGAATTAAGAACATGGGCGGCAGCTGTCACCCCCTGGTGCATACAGAGGAGTCACTCCATATGCACAAGGAGATGCTCCTCATCTTCAGAAGCAGGTTGTTCTGAGTAAAATCAAAATCCATGAAAGGATGGGGGAGGGGGGAGACTACCGAAATGTCATTGAGCATTCTGCAAGGACAATGGGAAAATAGGTAGTTTGATAAAGATTTGCAATGTTCTTCTCATAAGGAGTCTGTGGGAAGGGACAACCAATAAGAGAGAAGGATGTAGTATTACTTTCCCCGATTATGGAGAAGCTTATAAAAGTCAATTGTAAGCCTTTCAAAGTGAAAATAAATTAACAGCAGCTAACTTTTGTACTGGCTCATCATGAAATAAAGGGACAATAATGATGAAATTCATCATGATAATGACTAATGTTAGATAAACAGTTCCCGCTCTATGTAATATTTGGTGATAATAACAGATAGAAATTGTAATAGATAACTCCAAAGACAATGTTTTTCTCTGGGTATGGCATGGGCAAATGTCAGTTGAGTCTTCCTGACAAAAATAACTCCACTTAGTTTTTGAGACAGGACCTCTCATTGCCCATTGCCCCTGAAGGTCACTGGTTGGCTAAACTGGCTACCTTGTGAACTATGTGGGTTCTGATTATATCCTCCTCTCTAGCACTGAAATTACAGACTCGGGCTACCACTTCAGGCTTTTTTAAACATATGTGTACTGGGGACCCTTCAAGTGATTCATCCACTGTGTAGCTCAGAGCCCTCAGAATCTGACCTCTTCCCAAAAGGCCATAAAATTGGAAATATGTGAGATATCTCTTATTCAAGCCACAATACTAACCTTGACATTTTTTTCAAGCTTACCTTATCCATTCTATGCTATAAAATCAGATGGAGATGGAGGGAAAAGAACACTCCTGCAAAATTTGGAACACCTGGAGATGGTCCAGACTTCTATGATCACCATAGCAACCGCAGTTGACGATGACAACCAGAAAACAACAGCGGTACCAACTGACCCTTACTTTGACCCTTACTATTACATTTCATCTGTCACCACACAACCCACTGAGTTACATCTCCTAATTTCCCTAAGAACAATAGGAATCGAGGCTCAGAGGGGCCTGGAAACTTTCCCAAAACTAAATTACTGGAGCCTTGAAAATTTGGATGTAGAATTGAGGCGTTTAATTCCAAGGTCTGTATTCATAGCCAAAACAGGAGATCAATAAATAGTTGCTGATTGACTGATTGATGATTGATTGACTCGAGCAAAATCCCAGGTGGAGGCTTGTCGCCATCTGTGCTCATGTCATTAGGTTGCCATGTGAAATGAAGATTATTTATCTCTTGGAGTCAGTTTCTGTCACCGATCCCTCAGTAACATTCCCATCTAACCTGTTATGGTAATGTTATTTTTGCCACTAAAAGTTTACTATGGAACAAAGAAGTACTTGATTCTAATTACAACATCAAAAAAAGGCAACCTCTTTGCCATACTGTGTGTTCCATGGCTTTCAGATGCCTTTTTTCAGAAGGAAAAAAAAACAACAAAATTGAGACACAGGAGTCTTTTAATTTTTAAGCTTATTTTAATTGACATGCAAATAAAATTGTACATATTCTTGTGATTTGAATGATGTTTAATACCCATGTACATTGTGTGATGTGTAAGTTAGGCTTTACACACACACACACAAACATATCCTCAAACATCATTTGTTATGGTGAAAATTCGAAATCTGTCCCCCTGGATATTTGAAAAACACAATGCATCACTGTCATTCAGAGCCATCTTACTGTCCAATAGCACAGCACAATTTGTTAATCATATATTAGTTATTCAACATCCATCTATCAATCAGTTCCCCGTCCCTCACTCACGTCTACTCTCCTGAGCCTCTCTCATAACCCAACCAGTCCATTTTCAACTTGTGTGAGACCAACTCTTTAGAATATACACGTGAGTGTGATAAGACACCTCATCTTTCTGTGCTTGGCTTATTTCACTTACCACCAAGATCTCCATTTCCATCCTTGACATCCCATTCTACTACCTTTTCTTTGCTCATTCTCTGCTCTGGCACACCTACAAAGAGACGTCCCTGGCCCCAATCTACAGTCACAAGCCAAACAAAAAGGACCTGCCAGAGCAGAGCAAATGAAGACTTGTCCTAGAGCTATATGTAAGTTCAGACTGTGGGCCAAGATTTCGCTGCCTCTGGAAAGCAGCTGAGGTGGGTATAGGGTGTGGGGAGACCAGCAACAGAGAGAGCAACATTGGAGAAAACTGTAGCTGGAAGACTGAGGGTTGCCAAGACAGCACGGAAGGTGCAATCTGCAACTGTGTAAATAGTTAACGTTCCCCAAAGGTCTATGTGATAAAGACATGGTCCCCAGAGGTTGTGGAGCATCTAAGAGGTTAAGCCTTCTTGGAAGATCCTAAGGGCTCTTGAAACCCGTTGTGGGACCCTTTCTCTTTCTCTTATCTTGGTTTCATGGCTATGACGTGAAAGTGTTTGGTCATGTCTCCCAACATGATGCAAGTGGGCTAAATGCCATGGGCTGGAAACTTCACTATTATGACCCCAAAGAAACCTTTCTTGACAAAAATGAGATGCTTATCATAGACTACATTTCATTATAATAACAGCTAAACAAAGCATCACCACATCTTTGAGAAAAAAAAAAAAAAAGATGCAGACAAGGATTCCTGAAATTCCAATAGAGTAGAGTGAGCTCCAAGGAATGAATCCTGTGGCCTGAGTAACCCCACTGGGTATTCTGGGATGCTGGCCTGTTGACGCTTCTTTCTACAGTTCCCATGTCAACCAACACTACAGAACTGGTTAATGTATGGACTTAAGAGAGACTCAAGAAAGAGGGGTAGGGGGAGTCTCTAGAAGAAAGAATGGGTTGTGGAAAGGATGAAAGACTGGGTCAGGACAGAAAACAGAACCTCACCCTACTCCCAGGAAAAGAGTCTGTGTATCCTATGTAAACAAAACAAGACGTAAACACAATTTACAGACGTAGAAAAACAAAGAACACTTATGATGATTAAAAACACTCAGAAACCCAATAAGAGTATGTTAAACTAAAAAACTGGGACTGAGTCCTACTGAGACAGAAGAACTACAATAAGCAGAAATAAAAGACAAAAAAAAAAAACCCACAGGAAAGTAACGTTCCATCTCAAAAAGACACAAATGAATAAAGAAGACTTCTGTGGGACAGGGGCTGTTTTCAGAATTTAATTTTCAATTTTTAGTGGGAGATTTGAATAGATGAAGACTCAGCCCTGAGATTTGAGTTGGTGACCACGTAAGAAAACAGCTTGAACATCAGCCTTAATGTAAACACAGAATGTGTAGGATTTAAATTTGTAAAAGGAGACCAGCATGTGAATCATAGGAGGCATAAACAGATCCATGAGACTTCCCAAGAAGCTGACAGAAGACCACCAAAGGGAGGGAAAATGGACAAGAGAAGGAGAGTTGCATGGAGGTCTAACCTGTGCTGGCCTAGCCACAAGATGAGAAGGTTTAACTCAACCCTGAGCTCACCTAAAGAAAAGGGCCCTGGACTCCGGTTAGCTTACAAAATTCCCAAATTTTAAAGAGAAATTCTTACAAGTTTTTTTTTTGGGGGGGGGAGACTTTTTAAATGATTTTTTAATAATGACTTTCAGTTCTAGCCCTTGGGCTGGAACAACCTGGGGACTGACATGTTAAACATTTAACTGCAACCAGAGTTGACACAGAACAGGGCTATGGGATCAGCTGGATAACACTGATGGAAATCTAAATGCAGAGAGGACTGTCCTAGAGCATTCATGGGCTGCACAGTTCACCTGCTCTTCCAAGAAGAAGGCAACAGTATTCTTTGGGCTGCTTTTGTGAAGACAGTATGTGCGCTTGGGACATGGTTTCTCCCATGAGACTGATGGCCCAAGGATTGACTCACTTATTTACAGGTGAGAGTACTTTCAAACACATGAGTCCACCCATCATTCAGTTGTTCCCTTATCTGTCTGTCATTTATGGACTAACTGCTGTGTTCCAGTCTTCGAAGGTGGAAGTGTGGAAGATCAGATTGTGGTGTGCTCAGATGATTGTAGTTAGAAGGCAAGGGGAAGAATGGAAGAGAATGAAGACAGACAAAAGCGCAGGCGCCAAGTAGTGTCCTGTGGAGATGTTAGTTAAGATCACAGTTCCAGGGCCAGCTTCCCGTAGACCCAAGATGCTCCTGGCTGGAACAAGAGCAGTCTGTCCTCCTGCGGCTCAACCCTGAGTGAAGTTTAGGGCTTGGGGTAGGAATCCCAGAAGTGGGGGTAGAGGGCTGCCTGTGGTGGCTGTCACACCTGGTGGGCTGAGAAAGCTGTCATTATGGAGCATTAGCATAAGAAAGCAAGGCCCCTGTGTTTGGGCTTGTCACCCTGCAGTGACAGGGTGCACAAATGGGGCAGACTTGGGGAACAGAGGCCGTCAGTGTCTGCACTGACAGTGTTGGGTACCACAGCTGTCACTCTGCTGGGACTGGTCCGCCTCCACTACCCACGCTGCCATTAGAATCAGCAGCTACTCGCCCACCACCTTTATTTCCACACAATGTGTCAATAGTCAGTTGTCAGGTCGTAGCTGGGAGACAAGGGTGGGGCACACCTGCTTGCTGGGGCAGAGGAGGATTCAGGAGGCATCCACTTGTCCTCCTCTGCATCCGAAGGTTTGGATATTATACGGTCTGCCCTTCTAGATGCCTCAGCCCTCAGGGCCACTGTCCTGGATGCACACAGGGAGAATTTTCGGACTCAATGCCCTCCTCTCTGTTTATGTGATGAGATGAAAACACAGGCACAATTAACAGGGAGTTCAGGGAAACAAAAGATGCCTCCAGAAATGGGTCTATTTGTCAAGGACACTTAAAAATGACTCAAATAAAATCAGGTTGTGTTTCGAGTTTCTGAATTTCTCTGTCAAGAATCCCCCTTTGCATCTGGCAATGCTTCTGTGACCCACAAGAAACTGAAAACTGACTAATAGCCTGTAAGTTGAGGGAAATGGTAGAGCTGAACAAAGGTAGTTGAGGAGAAGCAGTACTAACAGAGTTCAGCACAGCCAGCAATAGCCACAGGGGCAAACAGACCAGGACAGCAGTGCTGCTAATGTCCCCGGATGCTCAGAGGATACCTAAGGGGCTGAACTCTTGGCTTGGATTATCCCACGAATCCCCACAAAACCCTTGCTGAAGAAGCAGAGAACCCAAGCTGAAAAATAAGCAATCCGAAGTTACCCTGAGTAAGCTGCTGTTCCCGATGCCACAGGGAAGGGGGCTCACTTCTCTTTTGCTCCACAAGATGACCCAGCAAATGAGGAGTTAAAGATTATGCATTGAAGATCAAGTATGGTTAACAGCCAGGATTCAAATTAGTTCTTGCCCTGATACCTGCCCATACACAGGTTGCTTGGGGCTATGGCTTCCTTGGGGCCAACTCGGCATTTGGACGTCTGATTATGTGTGTACTTCTTCCGTATGTTTGACAAGAGATGGATTCAGCTCAAGAATGAAGCAAAGAGCAAGTGCTGGCACGAACTGGACCACCTTCAACAGTCCTGCATCCAGATCCAGCTATTCTACAGACCACATCGTCTTTTTATTGACGCTCATATTCTTCCTGTTGGCAAGCCAAGGATATTAAGATAAAGAAGAGAAATGTGAAATGTTGTGCTCACAAAATTCAGAGTAGCAAAGCTAGAAGGCCCTTTGGGACTACCCAATGCTGCCCTCTTATTTTACAGCTGAAGAAACAAGACCCCAAGGTTAAGAAACTGCTCCAGGGTCACACACCCCATTATAGGTAGAACCCAGATGGGAATCCCCAGGCTCTAGCTTTAGGCCTGAAGGAGCAAACCAAGTGGAAAACAGATGCAAATACTGGTATGTACCTCTGGGAGCCAAGGTCTGGGTGTCATCCATGGAAACCAGTCTCAAAAGCAGGCTTCACATTTGCCTCATGCTGGCTGCACAGTCACAACCCCTAATGCAGGTAGGGAAGGGGGCTCCTGAAAGGGGGTGGCTAACACGGCTCCAGGAGCCTTGGGATAGTCATGGTGTCCACAGGGCAGTCTCTGAAGGTGGATTTCAGAACTCCATGCCTTTAAAGCCTTAGAGTTCACAGCAGATGTAGAGCCAATAGTAACCTTTCATATGCACATGCTAGAAGCCAGACCACCTGCACCTTGTTTTCCCCAAAGGTGGAAAGGAGTGGCACTTGATTACAGACTTGTACAAAAAGTGATACAGCTCCTCTCTCTCTCAACTAAGTCTCTTCAGAGCATCCATCACACAGACTCTCATTTTTACTCCAGGAAAAAGAAGGAATATTCAGTGGTGATATAAATCAAACTCATCTTTTTTTTCTAAATTTTATTCTAAAATGTTAATTTTCATATTCCAAACTCTGCCTAAATTATTTGTAATGGGTCCTGGAATGGCCCAATAGAACAGCACAGCCCTGTAAGAGTGCATAGTAGCCATTTGATTTATAGTGAACAGGCAAAGCACCTATGTCAGACTGGATCTGCTATGCTCTATAGGCCCTCTGCAGCTCTTTCCTGACCTGGGATGAACCTACAATTGGTGGGAGGTTTTTTTTGTTTGTTTGTTTGTTTTTATTTGTTTGTTTGTCTTTTGTTCCGAGCTCTGAGTGAGTAAATTAGTGACCACGAGTGAAAAGGCCAGAGAATTTAGGGGTGTGGAGGGCAGAAGTGGCTAAGCAGACTTTGCTACAACCAGGAAGCTCTGAGACAAGGGAATTTACCCAGTACATAGCCCATTTATAGCCCTTGGGGATACTAGTGTATAGACACCTTCAAGAAGGATTGAGCATACCACAAAAAAAGCTGCCCTTTCCCCATGGGGTCCCACTCTTTCCCTTCTCCATTCCCATTCTTTTTACATGAGTAAATTCTGTAGCCATGAAGGTAGGGAAAGTTCAGGTCAAAGCCTCAGCCTCTGACTAATGTCTGATTCTGGAACTGCAAGAGTTAAACACCATAGTTAGGTGTCCTCAAGCAAATGTGCTGAGGGTTATACTGATCACACTTTATAAATATGCTCAGTTCTCTGGTTCTGTTAATGGCACTTCTCAGCATGAAGCCACACAGTGTAGAGTAACAAGCATAAGCTAAATAACAAGGCAATAAGTCTACATTCTGATTCTCTCCCTCTGTCACTCCTGAAAAAGCATGATGTAGTTATGAAGTCTCTGGACAAACACCAGCATGTTATTTAAATCTTTGCTTCCAATGCCCAGAATCCTAGAATGATAGTCCTCCAAGATCAAGTTTATCAAGAAAACCCAAGTAATAAAAGGACAAAGGTGTGGAGGCAGAGGAAATCAAATGTCCATGGAGAGAAAATGTTGAGGGAAGAAAGTACAGGGTTTGAGAAGATGATAAATTTAACCTTGAATACTTCTGGTATTTTTCTTGTTTTGTTTTGTTTTTTTCTTGACAAGATGGAGGTTCTAGATAGCAAGCTTGTCTTGTTTTGTGTCTTTTCACTGTGCCAGCTCTATCTTGTACACAGAAGGCACTCAATATTTGCTTGATGATGATGCTTCTGAGAACCAAATGAAGACACTATCACAGGGATCCTTTTCACACAGTAGTTAATGACACGGTAGAAATAATGAAATGGGGGTACAGACTGAATATAATTCAGTGATTCTGGGTGACTGAAGTTACCTTGATATGCACATAGGCAGAAGGATGAGATTGGAATGTATAGCTAGACTACCAAGATGTACATACACGCACCTGTTCATCAAGGGACTTATTCTCAGGTCAGGTCCTTCCTTCCTCAACCCCATTTAGTAAAGGACTCTTTAAGAAAAAGCAATGTTCTGAATTCAATCATATGTAGTTCTCGATATTGACTCTCACCTCTGAGTGGAGTTGATGAGAAAGCCTTGTTATTGGAGAAAATATGGGGAGGGCTACCATCATGATCTGGATGTGTGTTTGCCCCTTGGCAATATATCACCACACTCTGCATTCTACTCCTAGGCCTTTTCCACCTGCTTTGATGCTTTGAGCAATATACTGCTGGCCTTTTAGAGGATCACTGCTTCTTGGCTGTCCGATAGGAACTAGCTAAAGGAGGCATGGGTAGGTGACTAGAGAGTGGGAAGGGAATAAGAATTGTATATTTATTGCCCAGATCTCCCTCCAGTGAGCCATTGCTTAGCCCTTGTGTTGCTCAACCAGAGGCCACAACTACAGTCTCTTGACATTCCCAGAGTTATGGCCGTCTTAAGCCTGTCCATTGACGGCTGTCTCCCCTCCTACCCTCATTCTAGAGGCTGCACCAGTTACCACCAATTGTTCCCAGGGGATTCACCATCATTTCGGGTCTCTTTTTAACCCATCCACATCCTTATGTAACCATTATCCAAATCTCCTTGCTCACCCCCCATTTTAATATGCCTTCTGCTTCCTAGCAAGATCCAGACTATCTATATGGGAGCAACAAAGTAGCAACCTTTATATTTTTAAAATTTTTAATATTTGAAATCTCTTTGCACTTACTCATTTTTTAGAATTTTAGTGTATATGCTAAGTTTATCTCCTTCAGCATCAAGTGATCTTTTCTTTTCTACCATGAAATCTTAGCAAGTGAGGTCCTGACCTCTGACTCTTTAAACCACAATACAGTCCCTGGCTGATAGAACTAGTTACTCCGCAGTGTTTTACCCAGAACTGACACCTTTTTATACTTTGGATCTTACTATCCATTAACAAAATAAGCCTCTCAGATTTTCTTTTATGACTCTCAGTGATTCATAATTTCTCATAAATTACTGCATATAATATTCTTAAGCTACTAATACTTTTGTTATTATAGATAATGGTTGTGCAGAAATTTGTTTCAAGTCAAAGCATTGCATCATGGAGAGAGCATCATCAAAATTCAGGAAGCAAATGAAGCTTACTCAGGAAGTTTCTGAAACTGACAAGATTCACAAGGCCCCTCTCTTAGGTTAGATAAGCAGTAAACATTGCTGAGAAAGGACACTGACCTGCAGAACTACCTTCATGTTCTGCAGAAAGCTTCAAGAGTTTACACTAAGTGAGCCATTACTCCTCTGAGGTAGGCTTTTGGGTGGTAAAATACCTTAAGTCATTCATGTTCCATAAAGTAACCCCTTACCCACTGTGGTAGTTTGAGTTGTAATTGGTCCCTAAATTTCATGGGGATTGGCTCTATTAAGAGGTTTAGCTTTTATGGAATGGGTATGGCCTTGTTGGAGGAAGTATGTCACAGTTGGGGGGGGGTGAGGTTTGCTATACTCAGGTTACCCCCAGTGCATCAGCCAAATACTTCCTGTTGCCTGCAAGACAGGACTCTCAGCTATTTTTCTAACTCCATGTCTGTCTGCATACTGCCATGCTTGCTACCATGAGGATAATGAACTGAACCTCAAAATGTAAGTGATCCCCACCCCATTAAAGGTATTTCTTATAAGAATTGTTGTGGTCATGGTGTCTCTATACAGCAATAAAACTGTAACTAATAGACTCACACTCTGTAAGTAACTCCACTAAGCTCACTGCTCACCCAACTAGATGTATGCATTAGTTCTTTTACCTGTCATCAGTGCCTGATCTAGGGTGATCTGACATTTGCTCACATTCCAGAAAAATTCCAGGAAAAACCACACTACTATCACACTTTATATCATAGTTTCTAATTGGTCATGATATATACATAAAGTTTTGTTTGAAGATTTTTGTAGTCAACTTCCTTAATGGTCTCTGCTATATGTTGCAAAGGTTATAAGTACATATTTAGATTTTCCACATGAACAATTTCAATCTTTAAAATAATGACCTTTAAGTTTATTTCTTTTCAATCTTTGAACCTTACTTTTTTTCTGTAGTATTATGATTCTGCTTGAAGCTCACAATTTAATACTTTCTTGATCTCAAAGAAAATGCCCTTTCATTCATCACATTTATTATGATGCTTGTTGTTGTTTTTTAGAAGATGGTAGTTGGTTAAATGATGGTTCATCTTAACACAAAGAAATGAGAATTACTTTATCAAATTATTTCTAAATGCATTTTTATAATAATATCTAGTAGATTTAATGCTTTGTTAAAGGCATGCTGATATGTTGAGTCATCAGTTAGAGACACAAATAAACATTCTTTTTAGATACTTGAGATACTTCCTTGTCATATTATCACAGTAAATGGACAATCAGAGGTAATATAAAGCTTGAAGTGCAATGAGTGTGATAAATAACTAGAAGCTTTTTCTTTATAAGTCCAATACTTGATTCAAGGGTGGGTATTTAATATGGATTTGTTGAGTTAGACATATAAAATAATTTTATATTTGAATTTGTATTAATAGACAAATTATCTCAAGGTCTGGAAAAGTAACATCAGGTGCAAGTTATTGCAGATTTATTTATAATTGATTATATAAAGGATTAATATTTATTAGGGTGTTATATAAACACTCAGTGATATAAATTAAACTTTAAGACAATTTTTGGAGAGTAGAACTGTCTTACATTGCACTATGTAGTCAGACCTCTTTCCTAGAACACAAAAACAAACAAAAAAGTCAGCATGCCTTGGATCTTCAATGAGGGCTGGCAATGCTCCATTTAGAGTCTTAAGACTCTAAAGCTACATCTCCATGCCTCCCTTAATAATGCCTAAATCCAACTACAGAATATACTAATAGGTTAAAATTGAGCAGAATCATTAAACTGGTTAGAAGACTGAACCATATATAATATTTAAAAAATGAAATGATAGAAATATACATACCTATTCTTAAGTCAATAACCAGTCATGAAAGAACAGAGCAAGGAACATGATTAAAGAAAATCTTGGACAAACAAATAAGGAAGGCAAGTTGGCAGCACACTCAAAGATACCCAGAGGTGCAAAAGCCAAGCAAGTACTCAAGTTTAGAACATGTTTAATGCCTACATCTGTGTATTGACTTCTTTGACATCTGTACCCTGTGCTATCTATAAATTCATTTAAAAAAATTCACTAATATTTTAATACTCTGAGTCAGGTTGAGGTAAACATCACATCTGGAAAGTACAAAGAAATGAAAGAACAAGAGAAATTTTTGCTGTTTGCAAGGAATTTGTGAGACATTGGATCAGAAGATATCTTGGTGGCTTTATTGAAATAATTAGCATCATAAAGAAGAGAGTAATTAGCTACTGCCATATAATTCCAAAGGATCAATAGGAATACTTAGCAAGGAGCTTAGATTTGTTTAATATAATGAAAGTCCTCAGATAAGCAAAGGGCTTGGTAATGAACTGAACCACTGATGGTACGGAGCTCTTCTCTACGAGATATGCGCTATTCATGGCCAGTGCCATTTATCCAGGAAATTACAGAAAAAAAAAAATGACCATGATAAACTCCGTATAGCTTCTCAAGCCCCTTCAAATTTCAAAACTTATTTGAACTCATAAACAAGCATTTGTTTTAGAGAGTTACACGGGCTTGATTCAATGTTCTATTCTGACAGTGTCTTCCATTTTGATTTGGTTTGGTTGGTTTGTTTTTCTTTTGTCTGTTTTCATGATAGGTTTGTTTTGGTTTGGTTTATGTTTTATTAACTAATTCATTCTTTGGCAGTTTCATACATTTATATCATGCAGGTGTATTACTCGTATCTTCTACCCTGTAGAGACTCCCTATCTTCCCACAAAAACGACTCTATCTGTTCCTCTCCGTGTTCTCTTTCCCTTCTCTCATTCTTGTCTATTTTTTGTGACACATGATGATTTTAATGAAGAGAGTGTATATGACTATAGGTTTGGAGCTGCTGAGTTTAGAACTAAAGACAATGAAGCTGGAAGACACAAAGGATGCAAAATGCCATCCTCTAGGTGTGAATCAGTCCTTCCAGTTGCAAAGTCTTAATAGCTATGCTCTAGGCCTGTATAAAAAATACCACCACCAACAAGCAGTCATAAATGAAGGAACGGCACGCAGGGTCCTTGCCCTTACTACTGAAATAATGGCTATCAATAGATTCTAAAACATCAGGAAAGGATTTTGTCAGAAGCTTTCTGCACCTATTGAGATGATCATGTGATTTTTGACTTTGAGTACACTTATGTGATTTATATTTGCTGATTTAGGAATGTTGAGCCACCTCTGAAATGAAGCTGACTTGATCATTAAAAAAAAAAAATTGTCTTTGGAATGTGATCTTGAATTAAGTTTATAAAAATTTTATTAAGAATTTTTGTACCTATATTTATCAAGAATATCCATCAGAAATTTACCTTTACCTTTTGTTTTGTTTCTTTACCTGATTTAGGTATCAGGCTAATATAGGATCATAAATGTTTGGAGACATTCACTACAATTCTATTTCTTGGAATAATCTCAGTAGTATTGATGTTGGTTTATCTTTGAAGATTTAGTTGAATTATGCGAAGAATTCATCCGGTCCTGAACCTTTTTTAGTTGAAAGACTTATTATAGTTTTAATCTCATTGCTGGTTGAAGATTCTTATAAGTTACTTATTTCATCCTGATTTAATTTAGGTAGATCATATGAACTTAGAAATTCATCCATTTCTTGTAGACTTTATAACTTAGTGGAATATAAGTTTGGAGATAATGATCTCATGATTTTCTGAATTACATTGTTATCTATAATTACTATTTCACTCTTCATCTCTAATTTTATTCATTTGGTCTTCTCTTTTTTGGTTAATTTGGCTCAGGGTTTGCCAATTTTGTTCATTTTTTTCAAAGAACCAACTTTTTGTTTTATTATTTTGTTGTATTTTCCTATTTCTATTGTAACCATGTCTGCCCTGATATTTATTCCTATTCATTTCTATTTGGAAAGTTTTGTTTATTCTTGCTTGTCCAAGGATGCATCACTGAGATATTATTTAATATCTCTCTGCTTTTTTATGTTGTAAACTAGCACTGTAAACTCCCCACCACCACCACCACCAGCACTGCTGTCATTGTTCCCCATAGACTTTGTTATGATTAGTTTCAATTTTCATTAAATTCTAGTAATGTTTAAATTTCCTTCCTTATTTCTTCAGTGCCCATTCACCATTTGGTAGCACATTGTTTCATCTCCATCAATGTGTTTGCTTTATTCCATTGTAGTCAAACAGTAGAAAATGTTGTGGTGTTTTGAATATAAATGGCCGCCACAGGCTTGTATGTTTGAATGCTTAGTCCCCGGTTGGTGGTACTGTTTGGGAAGGTCAGGAGTCCTGGCTTTATTGGGTTAAGTGTGGCAGAGGAATGATCCTGGAGGTTTTAAAAGCCCATACCCTTCCTTGCCTTTCTCTCTCTGCCTTATCGTTGTTTCAAGATGTGAGCTTAGTTACTAATCCAGCACCATGCTTGCTGCCTGTTGTCTGTTCTGCCATACTCCTTGCTATTAGGGACCCTTGCTATTAGGGTCAACTATAAACTGTAAATAATAAAAATAAATAAAAATAAGAAGGGTTTTTTTTTAATAGGTTACTTTGGCCATGGTGTCTTATCACAGCAATATGGTTTATTTTGAAGAAAATTCTATGAACTCCTGCAAAGAATGAGTTACTTAACATTTGGGTAGAATGTTCTGCAGATATCTATAGGGCTCATCTGTCTTATGTTGTCATTTAATTCCAATATTTCTCTGTTTAGTTTTATCTGTATCATCTGTCTAGTAGTGAGAATAGGCTGGTGAAATGTCCTACTACTACTGTGCTGTGCTTAATCCACGGCTTTATGCTGTATGTGGTGTGTATGTGTTCAGAATGTGATGTCCTATTGAAGAGCTGGTCCTGTAATGAGGATGTAGTTACTTTCTTATTTCCACTACTAGCCTTGGCTTAGAGTCCACTTTGTCAGATACTGAAATATTTTTGTCTGTCTTTCTTCCATTTGCTTGTATTGCCCTGTTTTCTGCATTGTTATACATCTTTGAGAATGATATGTTTCTTTGAGGTATAAAAAGATAGATTTTATTTTCTAATTCAGTGTATTAGCATATCTTTTTATTGAGAAATTGTGATCATTAATAATTCATATTTATTATTGAAATGTGTACTAATACCTATCATTTTGTTTATTTTCTAATGTTTTCTTAGACTATTTTGGTGAAGTGTCCTGGTTATCTTTCTTGTCAATCCAAAGTATTTTTCCCAGTACCTTTTATAAATTTGACTTAGTGGTCAGATATTCCTTGAGTCTGTTTTTATTTTACAAATGTCTTATTTCTCCTTCGACTTAAATAGATAGTTTTGTTGGGTATAAAACTCTGGGTTAGCAGATGTGAATAAATCTTTCTAAGTCCCCTGGCTTTGAAAATGTCTACAGAACACTGAGCTGTTATTCTAATATACATGCTTTATATGTTACCTTAACCTTCTCTCCTACGGTTTTATATACATTTTCATTAGTCAATGATTTAGGCTTTTAAATATAATATGCCATGAAGAGTTTCCTCTTAGGCCTTCTCACTTTAGTGTCTTTTATGTCTCTTGTTCTTAGATGGCACCTCTTGCTCTAGATTTTGGAAATTCCCTTCTTTGATTTTATAGAAAGTATTTTCTGTACCTTTGGCCTATAATTCTCTTACTTTTATGTATATAATTTTTAATTTGATTTTTTATGGTGGTTTCAATTTCTTGCACATGAAATTTCCAAGTCTGTGGGTTTTTGAAAAATTATTTTCTTTTATTGGGTGTTCCAATTTGTCTCTCATGTTTTCAAGCTCTGATATTCTATTTCAAATAATGGTGAGTGTACCCATTGACCTTTCTGTTAAACTTACTGAGTTTTTCACTTCCTTCTTCTTTTCAGATTGAGTTTTCTTCAGTGTTTCAACTGTCATTGAGTTAATTTTCTTATTTGAATTGTCCCCATTTCATTAAACTGTTTATTGTGATTTTGTGGACATAAATCAATGTATTCCTGCTCTCTAAATTCATTCAGGTTGTTATTCATAGTGTCTTCTTTTGGTTCTTTGAACTAAGTGAGTATGTTTACAATAATTCTTTTGAATTCAGTGTCTCAACTTTCATGTAAGTTATTCTCCTTGGTCAGCATTACTGTGGGATTTGTAAGTTTTTTGATAGGGACATTTTGTCTTGGCTTTCATATTGCTTGTGTTTTCATGACTGAACACAGGATCTAACATTAGAATGTTGGTTGTCTTTTCATATGAGTTTAGCTTACTTGGACATAATCCTAAGATAAGGAAGGAGGCAGGACATCTTGGGAAAGTCTCAAGGAGGTAGAGATAAAAGGATCAGGCTTTTTACTGCATCTAGGGGCCTGGTGACCATATAGAGTAGGTGCATATTACACATCCAGAGGCAGAAGAGCCCAAAGTGGCAAGACGTGGCTGAGGTCTCTTATTAGGTCTGGTACATAGTGACCTTTGAAATGAGCAGGCCATATAGGTCAGAGGTATAAGAACTGAGGAATTGAAGCAAGGAGAGTGTCCCTTACCAGGTCTAGTTCAAAGCAAAGAAATGCTGGGCAGGTGAATCCAGAACAGACGGGCTGTTTAATATTCTTTATAACAAAAAACAACTACATTTAATTTTAAAATGCATTGTGTCTCTCAAGTCATCACATTGGAATTTTATTTCAAATCATTTTTCTGGAGTACAAATTAAAATTTTTTAATCTGAATGGTATATTCAGCCTACAGAAATTTTGTTTGGTCTTCATGGTGCATGTATGTATGTTTGTGTTTCTTAGCTTCTCTTAAAACACCATAATTGACAGCACAACACTAGATCTGCATCAAATGCATCGATAATTAGTTCAAACTAGGACTCACTTTAGACAGTAGACAAGTGTGTGCAGTTCAATAAACCAGTTCCCATCGTGTTCTGTGTCTTATACTTGAGTGAAATAATATAGTCTATTTCTTCACCAGAAATAGTATAAGTTTGAAGCCTGTAAATGTACAGCTTGAGAAGCATTTTAAGAATGTCAGAATTTAAAGTAAGGAAACAGAGATTTGACAGCTAGCTTTACATAGGGGTGATCAGGACATAAGCTCAGAAGCAGGGACATGAAGGTGAAGTGTAAGAGGGATTCTGTCAGGCAATGAACAAAGGGTATTAACACATTACAACCAGAGCAAGCTCACAGAGGCATGAAGAATGTGTTTGAGCATTAGTTAATGGTTCAGTAAGACTGAAACATGGGGTTTGTGACAAGAGAACCCAGAAAAGGCAAATGAGCAGCAGGTTACATTAAAGCTTGACCACAAAGTTTATGAGACTTTTTTTGATCCAGGGTCAGCTAAGGAGTCATTTGAAGATATAAGAGATATAGTCAGAAGAATTATTTTAGAAACTCCTGTGTAATTTTCATTTCTGGACATGACATAAGGAACAGTACTTGCTTTACCTTCTTGACATAAAAACCCCCAAAACTGAGGCATAAATAATGCAATTGCATTTAGGCATTTGATTATAAGTGAAAGGCATACACAAGAGGTGCCCTAAAACCATCTGTTCTTTGTCTGTGGACATGGAGGTCTAGGGCTCATGTAGACCAGAATAGTTCTGGGTGGGGAGACACATGCTGACATTCAGTGTTTTGAATTAGTTATATTTATGGGGCATTGCAAGAAAATGAAGGTCCCCCAGAAATCGGGAGAGTATAGCCTGAAGTTTCTGACCCATCTGGACCTATAGTCCAGAGGAGTCTTCTCACTCGTGGTCCCACTGCTGCTTATAAAATAATTACATACAAGGCTTATATTAATTACAAATTGTTTAGTTTATGGCTCAGGCTCATCACTTGCTAGCTCTTTCAACTTAACCCATTTCTACTCATCTAGGTTTTCCCATGTGGCTCGTGGCTCACCTGTACTTTTATATCTTGCTCTCTTGGATGGCAGCTTGCAGCATCTCTGTCTGACTCTGCTCTCCTTCCCCTTTATCTATGCTTGGATTTCCCTCCTGACTACAAACAAGCCGGAACAATTCCTTTATTATTCAATAGTAATTAACAGAATACGGTAAGGCATCCTACATCAGGAGAGGGTGGCAGAGATGCATTTTCTGCATGAGGCTATGGCTGAATGAGTAAAGGCAAGATTCCATGAGACCTGGCAGAAACAGCTAGACTCCTCTGAGATCAGAAACAAGTATTTAGCTAGGGCTTAGCAATGATGTTTTAGACTAGTGAGATGGGAGGTATTCATAAGAATCCTACTAACAACTGAGGTATCAGAAAGACTGCTAGAATGCATCATATTTTTGTATAGCCTATTAGTTAAGACTAGATTTTATACTTTGTTTAGTCATAAAATGAAATGAACAAGAAGACTAATACTGCATGTGGTATGTCAAACTATTTCTATCTGGCTCTAGACAGAAAAATGTAGCCATTCCTACCCTAAAGCCCCCCTCCCTTTCTCTGTGTGTCTCTCCTTCCCCCCTTCTCTGATGTATATGTTGTATGCCTGTGCATGTCCATGAATGCATATGTGGAAGCCAGAGGATAATACTGACTATCATCTTGTGTCTGCCATATTTTCTCTAGTCACTTGAGAGATTCTCATTGAACTTTGGGCTCACCATTTTTCAGCTAGTCTGGCTGTCTTGCAAGCCCCAAGAATCTCCTATATCTCATTCTCCTACTCCCAGAACTGGGGTTAAGGTTTGCATAACTACACACAACTTTTACATAGTAGCCAAGCACTTTACCCACTGAACTGTCTCCTCGACCTGAGATCAGTTTTCAAAATTGTCTATGGTAACTCGATATGGGGTTACAAAATCTGTGGGAATAGTCTAAACCTTAGCAATAGTGGAAAGGTTTATGAACAAGCCTGAACCAAAAACTGACTCAGAATTAAATACATAACAATTCTGAGTTGTTTCTGAACATGTTCACCCATGTTGCATTCTGTGACCTCACTGAGGTTTTGGTTCTAGACACGCAGCATGAGGATCTGCAGTGTAGGGGTTATTGATTTACATAACACCAATTAACACTGACTAAAACACCCTGGCTCCGTTTCCAGGCTTTTTTGTTATTAGTTATGGCATTTACACTGTACAGATGTTTACTCTTATGGAAACAGTATGACTTAGTTACAGAAAACAAAGACACTTCACATTCTTCTACCTTCATTCTTCAGTATGGAATGTCAGAATAGCATATCCTCTAATGGTATTATATTAAAACGTTTGATTTTTTAAAATTGCTGATGAGTTTCTGACTTGAATTCCTTTTTTTAAAAGATCATTAAATAAATTTGGGCTCGGAATGAAGAATTTCCAACAATTTCTGAGCTTATCCTAAGCTATCCTTCCACCATTTTTTAAAACACATGCATGTGAAGAAGCCATTTCAGAACTGACAGTCAACATACTGATCAACTCTGAAGAACATTGAAGATGCTTCATGTTGTACACTACCAACTATTTAGACAATATTCTCTTTATGTAAAAAAAACTATATCCATCTCATTGGCATAAACATTTTCATTCATTTTAATTCATGTTAAAATTATATGCATACCAAAAATTGTTTAAAATAAATTTTTTTATAATTTATTGTCAGTAAATATTTGGCTTGTATACCTGTTTTGTAAACCAATATATCTGGAGTTATATAAAAAGGGGAATCATAAACAGAAAAATTCTAAGTAGTCCTGAACTCACTTAATGACTTAAGCCAATCATATTTATCATAATAAAATTAACCCTCACTTAGGATAAAGAATCATCAAGCATCTTTACAATGAATAATTTACCAATAAATATAAAACTCTTAGATATAAAAATAGGGAGGGATAATAGTACACACCAAACACATAGTTGAGCTGCTGAAAATGTCATCTAAGGGGATTTTAGAGTGATCATGAAGAATATTAGCATGAAGCTTAAAGGAAAATGAGCGAACAAATGAAGTGTGTCATTTTGAAAGTAAAGAAATAAAAACACTATAAAGAGAATGAAATAAAATTTCAACATCAGAAAACTCATCTGTTATAAAAAAAAATAGCAGAAAATTGAAGTGAGCAGAAAGGAGAGTCACTAAATTTGAAGACAGATTTGTATAAATTATCTAATTTAAATAAACTGGAAGAAATCCTTCAAGTTTCAGTTAAGCTTTGGCAACAATATCAAGCAGTCCAACATACGTGTAATTGGATTAGCACAGGGACAGACAAGAGAAAATGAGGCAGAAAATGTAGGTGAAAATAATGGTAAGAAGCATTCTGATGTCTGCAAAGAGAAAATACTGAAATTGTATCTAAGATGAGATCCATGCTAATGAGAACAAAAAATAAATATGTTTAATAGGTAATCTTAGCATTTAATCAATACGATATTTTACTTTTATGTAAAGCATACTATGAAACAGTGTAAAGAAAAGAGGGAATTAGATGCCTAAAGTCTTCTTTAGGAAACACACACACACACACACACACACACACACACACACACACACACACAATGCATTTTATAAGTGTGATACTACATAAATGTGTATTCAACAGGAACCAAAACATTGTACGCAATAGTCCCAACCACACTGAAAGCCTTCAGAGAAGCAACATGCTTACATGAATTCACTTCTATGTGGCTCTATAGACTTCTGGAAGATCCTCACTCTGCACTGATAATGAGCCCAGACCCTACACTCAGAAAGGCTCTGCCTCAAGGGAAGACAGGGGCCTCTACTGTACTCTTTGAAAATATGCAGCCAGCAACACATCGCAGAAGAATTGCTTTCTGAATTCAAGAGGAAACCTGATATTAAATGTTAATTATTATTATGTGGTCATTTTATATAATACAAGGTAATCTACCCAAATTTCAAAAGTGGGTTTTTTCAAAGTTTTGAAATTCTTCTCCATAAGTAATTTAAGTACTCTGAAAGTGTTTACAGAGTTAAAAAAATTTTCTATAAGATAAATTTAAAATTTCTAAACAAATTTAAGTAATTATTCTACTGGAATTATAACCTAATAAGTGTTATTTTTTCTGTTTACAAAATAGCTCTTAGAGTTGCAAAAATATTATATGCTAAATCAGAGGATGACAAACATTTCCTTTTTCCCTAAGTATTTTTCTTAAAGAATTATGAACTATATGTCTTTGGCCATGTGATTACTAATAAATATTGAATGCTCCCTTAAAGAATAGAAGCAGACATAGGCAACAGGTAACAAATGGGCATGACTGTGTTTCAATAAAGCTTTATTTACAAAAAGAAGTAGCTGACTGCAGGCTTCAGTTTACAGGAACCTGTACTAGATGCTGACCATTATCCAAACTTCACACTGTCTGCTTTATGTGATATACTTCATTTATTCTGGTTTTGATTTTATTTCATTTTATTTTTATTTATTATTATTATTATTATTGTGTGTGTGTGTGTGTGTGTGTGTGTGTGTGTGTGTGATACGTGGAGAGGAAGGAAGGCCTCTGTGCACTCTGACACACTTGTGGTAGTCAGAGAATAACGTTGCGGATTTAGTTCTTTCTATCTACCTTAATGAGGGTTAGAGACATCCAAACGGTCAGGCTGCAAGGTAAACACTGTACCTGCTGAGCCATCTGACTGGCCCACCTGTTTCGTGTATTCTTGGCAATAACTCTGACATAGGGATAATTTGTTCTACTTTATGTAACACAACAGAAAAATGCACTTACTGGCTTTATATCACCTTGATGTAAAAAGGAATCAGAATTTGAGCTCAAGTTCAATTAGAATCAAAAATTTGTCAGGTTCCAAACTGCCATGCTGTGTGAATGTACATATTCCCAAATGGAAGTTCTGCCAGTACGGCAGCATTAAGATGCAGGGTCCTTGGGAATGATTAAACTGTGAAGGGGAGGGACAGAGTGAGTCCTTTCTGCCACTCCTTCTGTTTCCTGCCATGTGATGACACAATATACCATCTGTGGAGGATACAGCTACAAAGCACCATCTTGGAAGTAGAAAACAGCCATCCATCATTTAAACCTACTGGTATCTTGATTTAAGACCGTCTAACCAATGAGATTGTGAGAAAATTAATTTCTGATATTTTTAATTACCCAATCTGTTGCATTTTGTTATAGTAAAACACATGATAGTCCTTATATAGTAATATAAATATAGTCCTTATCAACTCAGTAACAAATAATAGCTTACAGAATAAAAGGGTTTTAGAGCACAAAAATGGAGCCAAAAACAGCTCCCTAGTTTTGTCTCTCAAGTGGACCACGGTATAGAGTGGAGTTCCTGCTTGAGTTACAAAATGGCGGGTATGCTACATGCAGCATAAGCTGCAATATGTGTTCTCAAAGTCTCATCAATAGAAATCTCAGTACAACTTGCTTATGACAGATTTAAGGTTACTGCTCACATAATAGGAACAAAGTCAAAGATGGCTTCTTAGTAGTAGAGTGCTCTTGGGTCAGCTCTGTTTGCAGAGGTGCTACTCCATTAAGTGAGGCTTCCTGACTCAACCTTAGCATCAAAAACCATCTGGCTCTTTTAAGAGTCCCTGCTGCTAAACATTTAAATGGAGTTCATGAGCAGTGGCAGCAGTGCTCTACCTGGCAGCAGTGAGAACCCTAAAGTTCCCCAGAGTTGTGATAGTAAACTTGGGTCCTGCCAGTAATTTGCCAAGAAAGTGAGATCTCACACACCAAGGAACTGGTTGGAACTGGGTGAAGTCAGATGCCATAGCCCAGCCTTTAATCATAGCCACACCTTGGCAGATTAAAGGTGTGGTCAGAAATGGAAAAAGATAAAAGATAAGAGATATACAGGAAAGACAGATTTTATTAAAAAAAAAAAAAAAAAAAAAAAAAACAACCCTCTCATCGATTTGGTTTACAGTGTGATTAAATATATGTAGGCTTGAGAGAGAAAAATAAGGGGAAAAGGATAAAGTCCTTTAAAAAAATAAAGTAATACATATATATCATGTAAAGATGGAAAATACACAAAGAGTCTGGATTATGTCTATTATTGTGTTTTTTTTATTTTTAATGGTTAATGAGCTAATTGCAAAAAGACATTTGATTGTAAAGGCTGATAAGTTAAACCAACAAATATGTTTTAAAGGTACATTGACTTGGAAATTTGGGTATAAGGATATGTTGCTTTGGAAAAGAGGTTATGTTTTTGTTTCCACAGAAGATGAAAACCTGTGGATTGCTTTCAGGCTAATATGGTTTGATCAAGAAAGATCCCATGAAAAATTTCTGATGTAAAGAAATGGCCACATCAGCTTTAAGATTGCCAACTAAGATGATCCAGGCTCAGGATCCCCATAAGACTGCCAGTGACCTCTATCAGCAGGAAGTAGTAATGGAAAGCTGTGCCCAAATTCCAAAAATATTGTTTATAAATGTTTATTTTTATTATAGTTAATGGTCATAGTCAATCTCTTTTTAAGGGAAAGGGGAGGATATGATATAGAAATGATAAAAATTATTAAATTTACTTTCATCCAAAATACAACTGTTAATGCCAAAATACTTTACATTTGTATAGATTTTGGTTTATTAATACAAATTTAGGGTCAATTTTGTTATACTGTATGTGTATTTCTACTTTTGTTTAAGATATTATGTTTATGAATTCCTTTAAAATTGAATTGTATAATTAATAAATATAGATTAATAGTTAATCATTACAATAATCAAATTTATAGTCAGGTTTTTTTTTAGCTATACACAGATATATTTCAGTTAGATAGGTAAGCTTTAAACATTTCAAAGACATATAGAATATGGCATTTAAAATATCTTAAGAAATTAGACTTTTCTGGACAGTGAGACAGGTCTGCTCCTGGAAGCACAAATCTACTTCAAGAGAATGATGGGCATCAAAGAAATGCCATATGGAATTTACTTTCTTTGTGGCAAAAGTTAGCCATTGGACAAAAATTCTTCTTTCCTCAACTGCTGACTGCTTGACAGTAGGCTGTATAAACTGAACGTGCAGGACCCATAGGAAAGTGACCCCTAAAACTGCGAGATAAAGCTGAGACGGTCCTTTAGGTTTCTGCTTCACAGAAATTCTGCAGGACACAGGGAGAAACAACTGAAAAATTATGCAAGAATGGGCAGAACAGCCCTTCAAATGTCTTGCTTCACTGAAAAGTCTGCCAGAGACTCTAGGTCTGTGGACTTAACACAGATGCCCCAATGTTACAAAGGAAATTTGGGTGACTGTCCAGGCAACCATATGTCTCTGTCATTTCTAGATTTTGGAAGTTGTCTGCACTTTCTGTTTACTCATGTAATATTATATCCTTATGTGGTCTTTGATGTAGTTGAAGATTAGATATTTATAATTATAGTTTTCCTTACTTATAAAAAAAGGCAAATTAGATGTAAAACTTGGACTCATGAGGATAAAATAGATGATAGAATATTTTCTATAATTTTGATAAATACAAATAGAGTAGATATTGTGACTTTAATTCTTGCTTGAGAGTTGTTTTGTTCTGTGATTTTTCTATGTTGCAGTTGAAATCTTCCTTTTTGATTAGACTGAAAATGGGGGGTGATGTGAGAAGTCTTTCTGTGTGCTGTGAATTATCATTGAATAATAATTTTAAAAAACTACTTTGGTTTATGCAAGGCATTTTAGAAACAGGTGGAAAATCTGAGCACAGATAAAGGATAAGGGTGGAGTCAAGGAGAGACGAGATCCAACTGCCCATGAGAAAAAAAATGTAATGGAGTACAAATAAGCCATGAGCCATGTGGCAAGACATAGATGAATAGAAATGGGTTAAATTGTAAGAATTAGCAAGCAATATATCTGAGCCATAGACCAAACAGCATGTAATTAATATAAGCTTCTGTACGCTTCTTTGGGACTTTGAGACTGCTAGTCCAAACCTCAGGGCTAGGCAGAGCTAAGCCACTGAGAGCAGGTCCAGACCTTGGAGCTAGGCTTTGACAGAAACTTCATACTATAAATGGCGCCCAACGTGGATAAGTAACTAAGGACACACTTTAAGGATTATTTGTTATTGAGTTGATAATCTCTGACTTGACCCTTCATTTTCTGCTGGAAATTTAGGATACAACTCTCTTACTGATATTATTAACAATCTCTTGCACACTTGCTCTAACATGAAAATAGCTTCTCTACTGTGACAATGGTTTTTTAGACAGTAAGTAGCAAATGAATGTGAACAATTTCTAAAAAAAAGTAATATTCATGGAAATGAGTTCTGACTTCAATTTAGAAATCTCAAATTACCTAACACCTTTGTTTCTTTATCTCAACCAAATGTGCAATGTCCTGCTTAGTTTGTAAGGGATTACTCATAGGTAATACATAGCTACATATTTCCTGGTGTCCATGTTTACAGGAATTCTAAAAAAAAAAAAAAAAAAAAAAAAAAAAAAAAAAAAAAAAAAAAAAAAAAAAAGTTGTATTAAGGGTTGTAAAACAGACAGCCCAAATCAACATGAGCTGAAATAACAATTCCTACTGATGATCAATGAATGATGCACAGAGGGCCAAACCACAGTAAGTTAGCAATAGAACTATTAATGGAAGGTGGCTTTCTCACTATTTATGCACTTGTGTAGTTATTAAAACACCAAAATCAGCCTGTAATCAGTATTGTAACTGGGTGATGAAAATAAGCAAACTTGATGTATTTTACCTTCACCCTGGAGACTCCTTCCTACATATACTGTTCTTTGGAGATAGTTCCTCTTCCTCTAGTTAGAGAAGCTTCGTGCATATTGTTTTCAAAACAAATGCCTCTACAGAACCTAAAGCTCCAGCTATGAATCAAATCCATTATCCATCCCCTATGTCAACTATCATTAACCATCAATAAAAGTATATCCCAAACATCCAACTCCCCTCTACCCCTTGTAGCCCATCCACAAACTGACAGCTCATTCTGTTATGAGGGTGAGGCAAAGGAAGAAAAGCAAACGGAGCCACCTTACAGAAGTTACACTAATAGAAACATATTAAATACATACATGACAAAGGATTAGTACATAGAATATAGAAAGTTTTACTTATAGATAAAAACAATATCTTATTAGAAAATAAGAAAAAATCATGAAAGCATTTTAATAAAGCACATATAAAGACATTTTAAAAGCATATTAAATAGATGATACCCAATTTAATTAACCAATGTCGAACTGTAAGTAAACTACAAAGATATTAGGGGTAGAGTTCTGTCTCAGGGGCATGCACAAAGGTGTGGGTCCGACCTAGAACTCCAAAAATCAAACCAAGATACAATAATTTATTACAACATAGCTACCAAGAGAGTGCAACTTTATTTGTTTTTAGGTGATATAAGACCGAATCTGGCCAAGATACAAAGAGTGTGGCTTGCTTGCATATTATTGGTGAACATGAAAAATGACCATGGTGGAGGGTGCTCCAAAAACCAAATATGCAATTACCACAAGCAATTGTACCTTGGCACATTTATCTTAGAGACATGGAAACTTAATATAAATATGAAAACTTGCACAAAAATATCTGTATCACTTCATTTCTTAATATCAAAGATATTTAGACCACCTAGGTGGCCTTCATTGAATGAGCAATTAACCGCATAAAGACACATCCATACCATAGAATAGTGCTCCATCAAAAAGGAACAAACCACCGAGATACAGACAGCAATGATGAATTTCCAAAGAATAATGTTGATAAAAATATCAAAAAGCAAACAAACAAAAAACATGAGAAGCAAATCCTAACCTCCCCATTCCACTTATTTAACACTCAATTTCTAGAGCACTCACTTAGGTAGCCTCTAAAAATGTTACTAATTCTAGCAAAGCAGTCCTCACTGTTGAATACAATCACATTGAACGAGAAGAGGGGAGGGGAGGGAGGGGAAGGGAGGGGAGAGAAAAAAAGAAAAACAGACGTGTTTTGGAAATCAAATCTCGGAGGTAGATTTTTTTATCTCTAATAGACCTGTTCCCACATCCAAAAATGATAATGACCTGGTCACGGATTCATTATGAAAAGAACACAAAAGTGTATCTTGTTCTCAGAGCAGTGGTGCTGTGAGTGACATGTGTACATCAAATCTAATGTACAAGCCAAAAGACTGGTCTTTCCCTCATATTCACTGAGACATGCCTTGACTAATAAATTCTCACATATGTGAGATTTTTATATATATGTATATATGTATTATATCACTAGAAATAAGAAACAGAATCACAGAGTCTTCAGTAAGAGATCAAAGTCCCTGTCCACAAATGCCTATCCCTTTCTCAACACTGTGTTATGAACTTGCTCAGGCATAAAAACTAAGGAACCCATTAATTTTTGAAGAACCTTAGATAGAACCCAGGATTGCAATGCACCTGACCTTTTGGTAGGTTCTGGAGACTATTCAGAATATCTCTGTCTTCTGTAAGCAATAAGGTAAAAGGGAGTGGCAGTCATTGACCCACCACTTCATAAAATCCATAACTGTAAAGAACAAAATAGCCTGGGAGTCCAAATCAGAAGTCACTAAACAGTGTAGCAGCACTTGAGAACACTTCCTAAGACATATATTTAAAATAAGTCTTCATAGATGGGGAGTAGTTCCTGAAAGAAGCTTGTGTGCATGTGCATGCCTATGTGTGTGTTTATGTGCATGTGTGTATGTATGCATTCACACATACATCCTCACAAACTAAACATATATGAAAGTTTATGTAGCACATAAAAGTAAAACCTTTCTCTAATTACCCAACCTCCCATGGCAGTGAGACCAGATAAAAGTTTCTCCCAGAAGTCTTTGTAAAGAATACAATGTGTGCTATAATAAACACCACTTTACAACATTATTAAAATGACCTTAACGGATCTTAATGGATCTGTTTCTTATCAGAATCTCAATGCAGACCACTTATCAGTAGCAGAACTACATGGAATAGTACCATGTCCAAGCACCGAGCTATATTTCATTGGTTTACACCAGGAAACATTTTAGAAGGCAAAGCAGACATCAGACCCTCCAGCCCAGCAATCTGTGCCCAATATTACATCTCTCATGAGACCTGGTAAAAGAGGCTGAGAAGCCCTGGTAGTCATTGCTAAATGCATGTGATGAAGTAATCCTGGGTAGCATTTTGAAAATGGCCCCAAATGCCATCAGACAATCACACTTAGGATAGTGCTAAGGTCAGTTCCTAAAAACCAAGGTGAAGGGTATGTGTGCTCTAATGGATAGAGGACAGTCAAATCTCTGCCGCAACAGAGCAGATGAAGTTCACAGGTGCAATGCATGGAGAAGAGAGAAATTAAAATAATCAGAACCCATCTAGGATCTTCTTCTTCTTGAAATAAAATATCCACCTACCACTTTCATTCAACATAAAGCAAGTAAGTCACTATCTCCACTGTTCAAACACATTCATTTAACAGCATCCTAAGCACTGTGCGTACCAGGGACTTTCCAGTGTTATGGGGACATAAAGTCTAATTTCTGTTCTTAAGATGCAACTTACAGTACTTACAGTATAATAAATTATGACCAATGGTGGTGCATGCCATTAATCCCAGCACTTGCGAGGCAGAGGCCAGCAAATCTCTGTGAGTTTGAGGCCAGCTTGGTCTTCAAAGCTAATCCAAGGACAAGCAGAGATACATAGAGAAACCCTGTCTTAAAAAATAAAACAAAATAGATAGATATATAGATAGATAGATAGATAGATAGATAGATAGATAGATAGATAGATAGATAGGTAGATAGGTAGGTAGGTAGGTAGGTAGGTAGGTAGGTAGGTAGGTAGATAGATAGATAGATAGATAGATAGATAGATAGATGATAGATAGATAGATAGATAGATAGATAGATAGATAGATAGATAGATAGATAGATAGATGCTTACAATCTCTGCCTGTTAGGGATGGATATGACACAGAAACCTACAGACCAAGATATAATTTCTGAGGTTTATATATGAAGTGACAGAGACATCAAAATATTCCTAAATATGTGTAAGAATGGGCAGTGTATCCTTACATAATAAAACCTCACCACAAAGAAGACAGACAGAAGACTATGAGGCCATGGGGAAACATTTCCACTGACATCTCCAGTCCAAAACCTTAAAGGGCTAATTTATCACACATGTTGGTAGATGTCCAACAATACTATTGAGCAATAGGGCTGGTAGAGGAGATAGGTGATCCTCACTGCCAAGATACCTCAACTCTCATTAATAACTTTAATAGTAGTCCAAAGACATCTCTGGAGTCCAGTAGATTATGGGTAGAACCTTCCCTTAGGGTATAATTTTATTTCTTGCTTTTTCCTGAAATTATTTATTCTAAGTTAGATTTTTCTTCTCTAGTCAGGTGTGCTCCTTGGGTGGTATCTTAGATCAACACTCCCAGTCTGCTAAGAGCATCTAAAGGGAGAAAACTTTGAGAAGCCAGGAATCAATCTGCACAGTATGAAGACTGGCATGCACTTCCTTCAGGTTGGCCAATCCTAGATGCAAAGAGGCAGATAAGCTCAAGTGTCCAGAAAGCTGTTCCTAATTGCATATTCTATACACATGACTCTTGCTTATCAATCTCTGAGTCACCAAACAGCAGGTCAAGGAAGAGACAGAGGTCAGAGAAGCCAAAGTAAACTGTTAACCCAGGCAACTGAATAACTACAGAAGATGAGTGCCTCCTCCAGAAGAGGGCCTCTCTGGTACAGGCTCCTCCTAGTTCTAAGCTGGCCAGCTACTCAGGGACAAATCCAACTGAGGATGTCAAGGGCAATGATGAATAACAACAACCTAAGCAGCACACCTGTTGCTCTTTTCTAAGATAGCAAGCCCTAAATTTATTTCAAGTACTCTAAAGCAGAGAGCTCTCAAAGTGGAAAATTTGGTGAATGATTTGGATGCGTCATGTGATTGGGTAGGGACCCAGAGAGTCCTGGAGCTGGCTTATATCACAGAATTGGATAAAGCTCTATACCCAGCCACAGTGTGTGCCTGTGCAGGTGTGTGCATGCTTTTTATGTCAGTGGGAGAATGTGAAGTGAATTCTAGCAGGGGAAAATCTGCTGGGTGAGCAGAGCACATATACCACGTGTATACTAGAGTGGATATAACTCTTGTACTATTTGGGCTTTAGTACTGCCTATCTTCAAAGTAGACTGTATCTTAAAAATAAACCTAATCCAAGAGTTTGGGCCTTAAATCGCATTTCTCAAAGATAAAATCTCTGCTAATTTTCACAGAAGTTCAAATTTTACCTTAGAGACATAGCATTGTAAAACATCATGGGTAGGCCTCTTCATCATACAATTAGAAGAGGATTCAATTAATACAGCATTAAGTATTTAATGCCATGATAATGGGTTGAACTTCATTATGATAGTCAGTGTTTCCAAGAATTTCAACTCAAGTGCTACACATTTTTAAGAATTAAGAGACTAGGTAGTCCCAGCTTGTCCTTGGCCCTGCTGCTGTTGGGCCACCATCCCCAGTCCCAGTGAACTTCCACAAGTGAGGCATACAACACACCAACCAGAATGGGTGAGTGACCTACCTACCCCAGAACTGCAATCCTCCCTGGAGTCTGCACCCAGCAACCTTTCTCCAAGCCCATGATGTCCCAGCTAATTCCCAGCCCCAAAATTTAGTCCTCCCCCCTACCCCAGAAGACTTCTGCCAAGCAGGCCCATGCCACACAAGCACGAACAGGTAAGTGACCCACCAACCAGCAGAACTGTACCCCTCTCTGGGTTCTGTCCCCCAAGATCCTTCACCAGGCCAATGTCATCCCAGCCAGTTCCTGATCCTGCTGATGCTTGGCCCTGCCCTCAAGCCCAGAAGACTTCTACCACTGAGACACAATCACACTCTTACCCATCGCAATTGCCCTTGCCCATCAACAAGAACTCTTTTCCAGGACTCTAGACGACTCCATAAGCCCAGATACAGTCAACACCAGCTGAAAGAACAACCTCAGCAGCAATACTGGAGGCCAGGGTGGTCTTGAGTACCCCAGAAGAGAACTCAGGCTCTACTGAAGGCCAACCTAGATCTAAAGACCCAAGAGGACATAGCTTTTACCAGAAGACAAACCAGAACAAGGGACCAAAGGCTCCCAAACCTCAGTAAAAAACACTCTGAAGATGCATCAGTCACCAGAACCCTTGGCCACTTAGGCTAGAAGACAAGAGAAGAAACATTAACCAAGGAAAACACCCACCTAACAAAGACAAACACAGGGATCGTTATGCAGGTGCCTAAATGCCAGTGTTAAGTATAACAGAAAAGATAATATGTCACCGGCAGAACCCAGCTATCCTATGACAGCATGAACTGAACATTCTAAGACAGGTGAAGCACAATAAGATGACCTTAAAAAATAACTTTATGAAGGCGATAGAGGTCCTTAGAGAGGAAATGAAAAAAATCCCTTAAAGAAATGGAGAAAAAGACAAAAAATTGGAGGAAATCAAGTCTCTTAAAGATTGCCAAGAAAACCCAAAGAGGAGGTGTAAACAAATAAGATGTTCAAGACCAGAAAATGGAGGAAGAACCAAGAAAGGAAGGAAACACAGACTGAGAGAAGTCTGGGTAAGTGAACAGAAACTACAGATGTGAGCATCACCAACAAGGGATGAAAGAAGAAATGAATCTCAGGTGTTGACAATATGATAGAAGAAGTAGTCTCATCAGCCAAAGAAAGTATTACATATAAAAAATTCCTAACACAAAACATCTAGGAAATCTGGAACACCATGAAAAGTTCAAATCTAAGAACAATAGAAACAGAAGGAGAAGAATTTCTGCTCAAAGTCCTAGAATATATATTTGACAAAGCCATAGAAGAAAAATTTCCCAACCTAAAGAAGAAAATGCCTGTGAAGATACAAGAAGCTTACAGAACACCAAATAAACTGTACCAGATAAAAGTCCCCTTCCCACATAATAAAGCATTAAACATACAGAAAAATAGAAAGAATATTAAAAGCTGCAAAGGAAAAGGCCAAGTAACATATAAAGGCAGAACCATCAGAAGTACACCCAAATTCTCAATGGATATTCTAAAAGTCAGAAGAGCCTGGACAGACTTCTTGTAGACTCTAAGAGACCATGGGTGCTAGCACAGACTACTATACCCAGCAAAACATTCAAACACCATAGATGGAGAAAACAAAATATTTCATGACAAAGTCAAATTTAATATTTATCCACAAAACCAGCTTTACAGAAGATGCTAGAAGGAAAACTTCAACACAAGGAAGATAGCTGTATGCACAAAACCACACACAATAGACAATCTCACATTGGCGGGAAATACAAGTGCACACACACACAGACCATCAACAAAAAATAACAGTAATAAACAATCACTTATATCAGCACACCTGAGAACTCTATAAATATCTCTCAATTCACCAATAAAAAGACACAGGCTAACAGAATGGATGCAAAAATAGGATCCATTTTTCTGTTGCACACAAGTTCTATGTAACTCAATATCAAGACAAACATTACCTCAGAGTAAAGGGTTAGAAAAGATTTTCAATCAAATGGACCAAAAAGCAAGCTGGTGTAGCTATCCTAATATCTAACAACATAGACTTCAAACCAAAAATTAATCAAAAAAGGTGGAGGAAATTTCACATTTATCAAAGGACAAATCCACCAAAATAATGTCTTAAATCCGAATATGTATGCCCCAAATACAAAGGCACCCACATTTGTAAAAGAAACATTACTAAAGCTTAAACCACATATTGAACACCACTCATAACACCCCACTCTCCAAAATCAACCACATACTCAGTCACCAAGCAAGTCTCAAAATAACTCCTTGTATCTTATCAGATCTCCGTGGATTAATGTTGGAGTTCAATAGCAACACAAATCACAGAAAGCCTACAAACTCCTGGAAACTGAAGAACTTCAACTGAATTACCTACCGCTAGGCCTAGGAAGAGATACATAAATTAAATATTTCCTAGAATAAAAATGAATGGACAGCATATCCAAACTTAGAGGAGACACAAAAGCAGTGCTAAAAGGGGAGTTCATAGCATTAAGTGTCTGCATAATTTGGGGAGATCTTGCACTATAGATTTAGCACACCTGAGAAGTCTATAAAAAAAAAAAAAAAAGCAAACTCACCCATGAGGAGTACACAGCAGGAAATAATCAAACTGAGAGATGAAATTTAAAAGAAATAGAAGCAAGAGAATACAAAGAATCAATGAAACAAAAAGTTGGAGGTTTTGTTTTGAGAAAATCAACAAGATAGACAAACCCTTACCCAAACTCACTAAAAGGCAGAGAGAATCCAAATTAACAAAATGGATCAAGCTAAGCTCTCTACATACAAGTGACAGCTGTGTAGCTTTAGTGGGACTACCAAATGGGAGGGGTGGGCTGTCCCTGATACACGGCTGGATCTCGGAGATCTATTCGCCATAGTTGGTGGCCTTACTCAGCCTAAATGCAAGGGGAAGTGCTTAGTCTTACAACAACTGGATACTCACAGGAGGCCTGCCCTTTCTGAACAGAAACAGAGGAGTGGGCTGAGGGGATCCAGAGGGGAGGGGTGAAGGGAATGTGTAGGCAGAGTTTTACTTACAAGGCACCAGTCCAAAATTAATATTTATTAGAATATAAATCAACACTCACGATATTAGTAACAGCTTATAGTGGCACCTGAACTGGCCGAACAGGGACTGGCGTATCCGAGCGATGGATGAGCGATAGACGAGCGATAGACGAGGGATGGAAGGTTGATAGATTCCGATCCTATCTCTCCAACAGCCAGCAGCCAGGAACCAGGAAGAGAGAGTCCTCATGTCCCAGCAGCCACTTATCAATGGGGTTGACCACACCCCCTCCAGGTTGGCCACACCCCCTCCAGGGTCCGGGCTCCTGGATAAGCATCTTCGGACCTTATAGGCTGACACCTTAATCCCACCACAGGAATGGGAGGAGAGAAGAGGAGGACAGGTAATGAATAAATAAACAAACATAAATAAAGGAATGAATGAATAATAGACTAGTATTTATTGTTTTTTTTTTAATTTTTTCTACTAAAAATTTTAATAGCACAAATCACAGAAATGGTCAACAAGCTATTCTCATTATTTCATTAAGAAAGAACATTTTCAGGAACAAAGAGCAGAAAACATAATTTTAGTTTAAAAAGGGGGGAAGTGACTAGAATAGGGTAGAAAAAGGAGTGGAGATGAAAATAGAGGGGAGGGGAGGGGAGGGGAGGGGAGGGGAGGGGAGGGGAGGGGAGGGGAGGGGAGGGGAGGGGAGGGGAGGGGAGGGGAGGGGAGGGGAGGGGAGGGGAGGGGAGGGGAGGTGTAGATCCAAATAACAATTAGTAGGCTTTGTAGCAAACATAGAAGCACAAAGCTGTTGGGCACGCTGGTTTGGGGTCAGGAGTTGGGGTTGCCTCCAAGCTCAGGGTCTTGCAATTTCCCCTTTGGAGAGGGAGAAAAGATGTTGAGGAAGCATAGCCTCTGGGGACAAGCTGAAACAAGCCAAGTCCAGTTTTATTACGGAGGGGAAGATCTTAAATACTTTTTTCCCCAGACCCTCCACCAGCCAGGAGAAAGGGCTATGATTCACTGGTTTCTGTGGCTGTGGGTGATGGTCTCTTGTTGGTATAGAACTCCGCCCTCTCAAGGCTCCTGGGATCAGACCCCAGGTTGGCTTATGCTGAAGTGCTTAGGAGCACATGTTTTAAGTACTAGTTATTACCAGTTTGTACTGGCTAAGGACAAGCTGATCTCTGGGCCCCTTAGAAGCCCATACATTCTAAACAAAAACTGACCTTCTATTATCCTCTCAGATTCTACAGGTCAGGAGCTAATGTGAAATAACAACGGTAGCCTCACAATTTCTGGGGTTTCTGGTTTAATGATCAGGTAGACCAGCTGAGATCTCATGATGTGGTTTTTGATGCTGAGAGATATAAGTTCCTAACCCACCCTCCCCCATGTGGTATAAACTGCCTAGGAGCACTCTGGCTGGAGTCCAAGGACAGCCATATCGAAAAGCAGGAACTGAATCCCTCTTGCCTGGCCTTGTGGTTGTCTCTCTATCTATTAGCTGGAACTACCACAAGCCCTTGTCTAGATTTAGGAGAAAGAAACAGATCTTGCCTTTTAGAGTGTTGACTACCATTAAAAAGGTAGTGGGCTTGTTAGTCAAAAGATGGCCATGACAATGGCCAAGCTGATGATGGTTATAATAAGGATGATGGCTATAATGGTGGTGATGATGGCGATGATGGTAGTGATGCTGACTATGTGATGATAATGGTGCTGGTGACTATGATTGTGGCCAAGATGATGATGGTAATGATGGTGATGCTGAGAATGATGGTGATAATCATACTCTGATGACAGGATGATAACAGTTATAATGGTGGAGGTAATAATTCTTTTTAGGAGACTTCAAGTTTGTTTAAATCATGAAGTCAAATATAAATATGTCTATGTAATGTGATTTTTTTTTTCTGTTTCATGTTGAATCCTCTTTTGTACTTCAAATGTGTTAGGTTTAAAATTTTGTATAAGGTTATTGATACATAAATAATATATAAGTGATCCAAAAAGAGTGGTTACTGGTAAACATGTTTTTGCTTTACAAAAGAATAAACTAGGGAAAGAATAAAAAAAAACTTAGTCCCTTCTGGTATTAAGATAGTACCTTTGTAAAATAGGACTAAATCAAGATCAGCTCAGCTTTGTAATTAATTACAATCTAAAGTAGTCTGCAAGCACAGCTGCTACCCCAGGAAGCTGCTTATACCTCAGAACTTCAGAACTGTTAGCATAGGCCCCGGGAAGCCTCAGAAGAGAATCTGAGCTCAGCATCACTAAGCTGGTGAAGAAGCCTCTCTGCCTGCAGAAGCTGGATGCTTGATGTCTAAGGCCTCAGGGTCTGTGAAAAGAAGAAGCTAGCCTTATTTCTTACTCACTGAAATTAGGAACTTGGGTTCAATGTGTTATTATTAGGAAGTCACACCTCGCCTTACTTCTAGACTGTGTAGAGAGGAAAAGCCTGAAGTGATGTTCAGCCGCCCTTGGTGCCCCCTACAATGCTTTGTCTGTGGTGTGACTGTCTTAACGGGAGATGCCATAAAAGCTCTGGCCCAAAGACATGACTCTCTGGATATGATAGTTTTCTGTCTGAACTTGGGATGAAAGGGAGTTATGGTCTTCTAATTTTTATTGTCTACCCCCTTAGGACATTCTAGAATAAGCAAACAATTGTCTTTCCCATCTGCTTGAAAGAGAAGCCATTCATAACCCGTGTATGTACATGGCATGATCTGTGATGCACAGTTACACCCAACTAATTCTGTTGGTTGAATGAATAGTTATTTATCCCAGGAACATACACATGTCGACCATCTTTCCTAATCTCCTAAAAACTTGCAATAATTATCATGTGATGGGCTCTCATTTCAAATATTACAAATAATCTCACTTTACTCTCAAAATAGCCTCCTAAGGCCTGCTTTCATTATTACTTTCCTGTTTCCAAGTGGGGAAACTGAAGATTAAGAAGACACAGCCATAAGCAAAGTGCAGGCCTAAGCACAAGCAGCCTGGATTCGTTGGCAAGCCCTTTGAACAGCTAACAGTCTTCCATCTGAATGCACACAAGCCATCACTCTAGGCACTCTCAACTTTCATGGCTCCTTTCCTGCCCCTGTGATCTGTACTAGGTCACTTCCTCTTCCTGTGTAGGAGGCAGAGTAGAAAGCAGCTAGCAGTACCAAGGTGCCTAGCTTCAGAACAGGGGTGCCTCAGTAGCACTGAGATGGAGATCGGTGATGAGAACCTTTCAGTAGGTCGCCCTGTCACTCTAGAGGGCCACTGAATCTTCATAAAGGTTCTTCAAACAGCAGGATTCTATGCTTTATTCTGGTGTCTGCAAAGACGTTTTTATCCAGGGAAAGGGCATTGACTCAACTCCTGTGTTATCTATCTCATTTGTCCTTGGCTGCTTCTTTCCGTCTTAGTGGATTTACTGATCAAATAAAGAGAAACCAACAATTCTTATGGGCCAGTAAAAGTCCTAACTCTACCTGCACTCACATGATTGTGGATATACAGGTCATTCTTTTTTTTAACAGAAATACACATACACTTGAATCTCAATCTAATTTTGCATATAGCCATAAGTCAACTTGATTACACAGCAAAGGACTTAGGGACATTTTGTTGATGACTGCCCACAACATTAAGTCCTATCTGTTAATATACCCAAAGTGATCTCCACTGACAACTGCCATTCTGGGAATTTCCCTACTGAGTTAGAATATGAGATCTCCTCTTCCCCTTACCCTGTGTATACCAGCAAACATAGGCTACTCCTCCCACTCACTTTTTCTCCTTTTGATTCAGAAGGGCCAGAGACCTTGGAGGTTAACCCTTTAGTTACTTTCCGAAGTTTGAACCTGCGACTCAGAAATTTCCTCTCCATTTTAACATCCAAGGAAGAGCACAGCCTTCCTCTGTGTCTGACTAGGGTAGAAAACTCTGAAGGAGTTCTTAGAGCCACTCTGCATCAATCCAGAGCATCCTAGTTGACCTATTTTCCTTTATGTTGCTGTGATAAAATACTATGACCAAAAGCAACTTACAAGAGGTAAGTGGCTCATACTTCCAGGTGATAGTCCATCATTGAGGAAGGTCAGGGCAGAAATTCATCTAAGAACTTGAAGCAGAAATCATGAGGGAATGCTGCTTAGTGTCTCACTCTCCCACAGACCTAGGCTTTGCTAGCTCTCATTTACAATCCAGGACTACCCAACTAAGGCTAGTGCTGCCCAAAGTGGGCTGGGCTCTCATACATCAGTTAACAATCAAGATAATCCCGAAGGGCCATTCTGTTCTAGGCATTTCTTCAGTTTGGGCTTTCTTTTCAGATAATTCTAGGGTGTACCAAGTTGACAATGCTGAATAAGGTACCATTTAACCTACAAACATGCATTTACCTTCTTCGGCATTTAAAATTTCTAGGCAGTGATTTCAAACTGTCCAGATAAGGAGTAAGACAACTTTGCTACATACTATACAGCAAATATTATTTAACTCCAAAGATGCTTTAGATTCAGTTTGAAGAAATTCACTGCCCAATTAATCATGAAATAAAAAGGTTTTTTTCCCACCAAACAAGTGCTGATGAAATGTGGATGTGTCCCAGGGAAATAAGCTAAGCGAAATAAGCCACACAGAGAACAAATATCATGTGGTCACACTTTTATGTAGATTTACAAAAAGCTAATTTTTTAAGGGATTAGAATGATGGTTGTTAGGATTTTAATCATCAGTGATTCCCCCCTACAGACTCATGTTTTAAACACTTGGTCCTCAGCTCGGTATACTATGTTTAGGTACCTTCTCTGTTACCTGGTCCACCATAATGTGAGTAGCTTCTGCTACATGTTCCTATCATGAACTCTCCCAAGCCTTCCCTACTGTGATGGACAAAATGCCTCCGAAACAATGAGTAAAAATTAATTTTTCCAGGCTACAGAGATGGATCAATAGGTAAGAGGACTGGCTGTTCTTTCAGAAAACCTGGGTTCGATTCTTCACATCTACATTGAGGTTTACAACCATTTAGTAGTACATAACCCCAAACTAGCCTCAGGTAGATGGCTCATCTCTTCAAATGGAAGATTATTGACTCCTTGCTCATGAGTATTAAAAACAAAACATCCAAGTCATGTGCTTTCAGAAAGTCCTGGACATGCTGGCCATATTTGTGATTTTTCTCGTTTCTGTGATAAAATATTTAACAAAAACCCATTATGGGAAGCAAGATTTATTTTTGTTTAATTTTAGACCACTATAGTATAGAGAACACAGAAGACTTTATAGCAGTAGTGGTGTATAGAAAAACCTGCT
This sequence comes from Phyllotis vaccarum, assembly GCA_033318265.1. Taxonomy (NCBI): domain Eukaryota; kingdom Metazoa; phylum Chordata; class Mammalia; order Rodentia; family Cricetidae; genus Phyllotis; species Phyllotis vaccarum. Next base: position 186,107,739 of record JARWLC010000001.1, on the reverse strand, counting down.
TCCACTGAGCCATTTCCATCAGCCAAGATCTATTTCCTAAGGATTCTACAGCCTCCTGTAAAAACAGTGCCACCATCAAGGGGCCAAGTGTTCAAACACATGAGCCTATGTGGATGGGGGGCGGGGATCTCAGATTCAAACTACCCCAACAAGCCGATTACCACAATGAAGTAATCAGTTTGTACATTGGATAGTGCTAGCTTGGTACCCCTAGCTCAGGTTAGCGCAGTCCATTACATCCTGCATTAAGGAGTAGACTCAATTCTGACTCTTCAAAGGTCAGACAAGGCCAGGAAGCACTGAGAACTTTTTAAATCAATAGAAAAGGTTCTACATCATCATTCAGCAAATCAAAATAAAAAAACCCTTTGCCAATGTGTAGGGCAGGTAAGGACATCGCAATAACTGGTTGTTGGACTCTGATGCTCATTGAACGTGACTCCCTTAATCAGTTCAGTATGCCTTCATATGCTCGGGAAAAGGGACCCTCATAGTCACATGCACTGACTTCCCACCAAGAACTTGGCTCTAATTGTGGTGAGATATTGTATAATTAAAAATAGTCCAGAATATCAGAGGACACAGCCACCCACAGAGCCAAGTGCTGAAGGTCAGACAGTGGTGACTCAGGCCTTTAATCCCATCACTCAGGAGGCAGAGATCCAGAGTTCAAGGCCTAACAGAACCAGGCAGTGGTAGCGCCCACCTTTAATTTTAGCACCAGGAAAGTTGATCCAGGAATTGAAACAGCTGGACAGGGAAATAAAGATAAGGAGGAGAAGGCTTTGCCTGCTCACCCAGTCTGAGGACTTGTCAGACAGGACCTACCTCATTCAGCCTGGGGAGTTGGCTGGGTAAGAACTGACTGTGGTTTGTTTCCTGTCTCTCTGATATTCCAACTTCCCCCCACCCCCAGATATCTGGCTCCAGGATTTATCATAATATTAAATATAATTCATGCAGTATCTAACCGATGCATTTAAACACTCAATTCTATTTTCAAGTACAGTTTTTCCCCTATTCACCCCAAACCACTGGCTGATATATACCAACACAAGCGTCATACTGGTCTCCTTTTTATCAATATATTATAGCTGGCATAAAGGTCTCTAGGAATGGCTGTTCCACTATTGATCATTGTTACACCCTGTCATCTCCCAGAGAAATCCATCAGGAATAATGGAAAGCTGTTTGCAGGTTTTATTGACCATTCATTGGCCTTTGACTGTGAACAGGAACCAGCTATGGGTTAAGCCTCATAAACTCCATATAGACCTTCAGTAATTGAAGTGCATGCAAAACTTGTCTTTCAATTCCCATGAAGATTGGCAGGCCTCTGTTAGATCAGGCAACAGTTCAGAAATGAACAAAGTAAGGTTTATACACTTATCCCCATAACAAGCTAGACATTGCTTTTTGAGTAAAACGTTTCCCTGCCAGTATCAGTAGATATCCAGTGATACTCTATATATCATTTAGTTCAAATGGCTTGTCCTTGTCAGTGAACATGTAGTGCAAGCCCATGAATGTACTTGGCATTTTGGGCAGATCTTGGGTACTAGCACTGTTGGGTTCTGAAGACGAGAAGAATGAGAAGACAGTCAGACATAGCAGATGGTGGTTTGAATAATAATGGTCCATGGGCTCACATATTTAGTCTCCAGTTAGTAGAGCTGTTCAGGGGGAGATTAGAAGGTATGGCCTTGTTGTCACTGGGGGTGAGCTTTGAAGCTTAAAAAGCCCATGCCACCCCCAAATAGTTCTTTCTCTCTCTCAGAGTTGCAGATCAAGATATAAGCTCTCAGCTACTGCTCCAGCACCATGCCTTACTTTCTGCTGACATGTGCCCCACTATAATGGTCACAGACTGAAACCCGTTGCAACCACAAGCTTCTAACTAAATGCTTTGTTTCATAAGTTGGCTTGGTCCTTGTGTCTTATAGTGATAGAAATGTAAGACCCAGTGTGGTGATATATTGTATATTTAATAAAATCAGCCTGGAATATCAAAGGACAGAATCGCCCACAGTCAAGCCCTGAGAGTCAGAAGAGTAGTGACTCAGACCTTTAATCCCAGCACAGGAGTGACTGAGTGGTGACCTGAAATAGTGAGTATATTTAAAAAAAAAAGAGTAAGACACTATTACTCACAGAGACAAGCCTGCTGGTGATGTCTCCATATTTCTATCAGTTTCTTCCATCATTAATCTGGGATGCTTCTGATCCTCTCTCTCCTCTTCTCCAAGCATCCTGTCCACCACCAAATTCCACCAGTTTTGCATCCTATATACAAAAGAAGAAGAAGAAATGGGGTAAATATCTTCTAGATGGTTCTGCTTTAGTTTAGACAATGATGTGTGGTTCATGACCGCGTATAAACAGAAAAATCACTTGTAGACAGAATTGGCACCAAACTGATTTATTGAAGATATAACTATAAATCTAACTTCTGTTATTTACTTCATATTCTTCCCTGATAACACTTGAGCTTCTTGGCCTATAGGACACACTCCATGAATTTACCAGCACAGCTTTGGTAAGGCTCTCCTGACAGTCTTCATGTTTCTACCCCACTTGGATTTATTCAATTTTCCATCATTTGTCCTGCTGACTGACTTTGGCCCTTGAGTGCCCAAAGAATTAATTTCAAAATCTAAAGAGTAAATCGTTGCTTGGCCAGGTTCCTAAGGTGACCACTATGCCTTTCATGGTGACAAATGACTAAAACGGGGTGTTACCAAAAGTCAAGACCCACACTAATCACTAAAAAGAAATAACATATATCACTAGGTAAAGGACAGCAAAACACCTGCTATGTTTACAGACATGTCTGTTCCTCTGACAGACATAATTAATAGATCACAGATCTCTTTTCATGATGATTTCACACATAACACTAGGTTCTTTTTTAACATCATATTCTAGTAGACACTGCCAATCAATCAGATGTGGGTCCTCGGGTAAAAATTTACCATATTTGCCTCAGAATCAATGAACAAAGACTAAGGTGTTTCATAAACCACAAGGAATGGACTAAAGCAGAGCTACCCAAAACCATAAAGGATGCTCCAATGCAAACTATATCCTAGCCTTTGCTATTTTCCATCTCAAAAGTGTCTCCTCTCCTAAACTCCATATGTTCACTCAAAGAAGATTCTGCTTGGCACATTCCAGCAAAAGCCTAAGAAAATAACATCCTCTTCTGGCCAGTGTTGGATAAAGTAACAGGATCTTCTATCTAAATAAGAAAAAAAAAAAGCAGGAGATAGGAATTGGAAAGATGTATCAGCAGATAAAATAATACACAAGCATGAAGACTTAGTTCAAATCTCCAGCACACATATAAAAGCTAAATGCAACTGTGCATATCTGTAACCCTAATCCTGAGATAGGTGAACCTCCTGTACTCATTGGCCAGACAGCCTAGCTGAATTGGTAAGTTTCAGGTTCAATGAGAGACCTTGCTTCAAAGAATAAAAGGTGTATTCGTTAGAGTTTCTACTGCTATGCTGAACACCAGAACCAAAGAAACTTGAGGAGGAAAAGGTCTATTTTGCTTATACTTCCACATCACTGTTTACTATCAAGTGAAGTCACCACAGAAACTCAAACAGAGAAGGTTCTGGTGGCAGGAGCTGATGCAGAAGCCATGGAGGGGTGCTGCTTACTGGCTTGCTCATCATGGCTTAATTCCTTGCTTTCTTAAAGAACCCAGGACCACCAGCCCAGGGGTAACATTACCCACAATCCCCCACCAATCACTAACTAAGAAAATGACACACAGCCAGGTCGTATGAAGATATTTTCTCAATTGAGGCTCCCTCCTCTCAAATGACCTGTGTCAAGTTGACTTAAAAGTAGCCAGAACAACTGACCCCTGCCAACTTGACACACAGACTCAACATTTTTCAATTAGAACCTTTCTTTTCTCATTTATCCCCAAGATGGCACATTAGTATTAATGTCACAATATAAAACTTTGAAAGTCCCAGTCTTTACTAATTTTCACTAAAAGTTGAGTTTGTTTTAATAATTTACTCTCTTTAAAACTCCAAAATCTCTTACAATTTCAAAATATCTCAACTATGGGCTGTGGGATTATGTCCCACCCACTGGTTTAATAAAAAGCACTGATTGGCCAAAGGCAGGCAGGAAGTGTGGGTGGGGCTACCAGACTAAGAAAACTCTGAGAACAGGAAGAACAGAGCAGAATGCCAGAAAAAAAGCCGAAAGAAGCAGAGGACAACCATGCTGCTGTGAGAAAAGGTACCGAGCCCCATGGCTGAACAGGATGAGTCATGGGTTAGATGAAGGGTAGAGAGTTAGCAAGTTATATGCCTGGGCCTTAGGTCGATCAGCCTAAAACTATAGTAAGCATCTGTGTGTCTCTGTGCGTCTGGGGGTCTGCGGGCCTAAACCTTGAGGCAAGGCCCAAAAGTCAAGGCCAGAAACCTCCTACTACAATGGGCTCCTATAAAAATCAAAATTAAGTTAGACTTTCTTACTTTAAGAAAGAAGAACCAGAGTACAGTCTCAATACGGACAAAGCAAAACCAAAGTCCATCAGTGTAAATAACTCAATGTCCAACTTCTGGGATTCACTCAGGTTATGCTGGGCTCCTCCAAGGGGCTTGGGTCCTCTGGCTCTTTGCTCTGCAACATACACATCTTGCCACCTAGGCTCAGGCTGGCTCCATTACACATCTTCTTTGTCCTTGGCAGTCATTCCATGATACTAGCATCTCCAAAATTCTGGCGTCTCTTGCTGCAAATGGGCTACATGTTTTTCACCAACAGCTTCCCTTCAGCTTTCTTCGGAGACTTCAAGCTCTACCAAAGAGGGCCTAGCCTCAGTTGCTTTTCACAGCACCTCAGGCCTTAAAAACTAGCACCACCTGAGTGACTGTTACACTACCACCTCCAGCTGTCAGCTCGGAGCACAAGAGATACAACCCTGATTGCCTCTGGAGCACAGCCTCTGTGTGCCAACCCTGAAGAAACACTTCCCAGAAGACTTCACCCCAATGGTACTGATCTCTTAATCTCAGCTGTCTCTTCAGCCCCAGCTGACCAGCATCCATTTGCCCAGCAATGCAAAGTCTTCATTTTAATGGTTCTGGTCTCTTGCTAATCACAGATGATTCTTCAGCCCCAGCTGACCTGAACCACAGATTCTTAACTCAGATGGCCTGACAGAGCCTTTGCTTCCCTCTCAAACTTCACAAGCCAGGCCTCCATCGTCTACGCTGCTCTCAACATTCTTATCTCCCAAGCTCTCACAGAACAGCTCACAGAGCTCTCAACACTCTATAGACTGTCCACAGTCCTCGCAAAAACAACATGGTCAGGTCAGTCACAACAATACCCCACTACACTGGCACCAACTTGTCTTAGTTGGGGTTTCTATTGCTGTGATGAAACACCATGACCGAAGCAAGCTGGGGGGAAAGTGTTTCTTTGGCTATGCTTCCACATCACATTCAGCATCCTAGAGGCAGGAGCTGATGCAGAGGCCATGGAGGGATGCTGTTTATTGGCTTGTTCTCATGGCTTTCTCAGCCTGCTTTCTTATAGAACTACAAGCCCAGGGGTTGCTCTACCCACAGTGTACAGGGCCCTCCCCATCAATCACTAATTTAGAAAATGCCCTACAGTCTGGTCTTATAGAGGCTTTTCCTCAATTAGGCTCCCTTATCTCTGATGACTTTAGCTTGTGTCAAGTTCACATACTACCCAGAAAAGAAGGATAAAGGAAGACACCCAACATGACCTCTAACCTCCATACACATATACATATATGTGCACATGAACCTGCCTGCACACAGTCACACAAACATAGAGACATGTACGTATACCGCATATATACACACATATAAAAATTAAAAATATTTTTAAGTAACACACCATCTGTTAGACAGAAGAGGCGTACTTCCATGAGTGACACAATGTCACACGACTTTTCCTGGGAAGACATATCAAAATATCTATTCACCCCATAAAGAGCATTGACAGACCAATAAAAGGATTCAACCCAAGTCCCCCACTTGGTGAAATAATGAGTTTAAAAGATTGCAACACAAAGACAGCTATACCTCTGAGAAATTCCACCTCAGTATGGACAATGATTGGGCAACCAACTGTGTCAATTTCACTTCTCAGAAGGTCAGTGTGGGTTTTTAAGGATTGTGTGAAGGCTCCTGTGACTATTGTTCAATCCCTGGAAGCCCCATGATGGTCTCAGGTGGTCGACAGCAGCTGCTCTAAGTCATGACACTAATGTCCACTCTGGAAAACATAGCTACAGCAAACACTGGTGGACCAGAGAATCATTGCACTGACCTGGAGCACAGAAAAATAGAGCTTTAGGAGGAAGAGCTGTTCCCCAGGTGAGGGACTTAGAAAATATGTCATGGAAGCTGAGGTACTAGAGGTCAGGGTGGAGAAAGATAACAGGATGAAGGGAAAGAGATTGCTACCCGGTGGTGTACATGGATCCCTCACATTCACAGCCTAGAACTGAGCCTCTGGGTTGACTGCAGCAACCACATGTCAGCAACTATACAAACACCAAACCCAGTTAACTGTATGGTTAGTGAATTAGCAATAACCTCCTCTGATCTCAGTGATTATTCAGAACACAGAATATTCTCATAATGAAACTGGAGTAAACTGACCTACTTTTCGATTCCCACTAACTGAATATCACCTGTAAGAATGTGTTCTGAGGCTTACAAGAATAGGTCACTCCTCAGTGTAGGGTTTCACCACCTTCTGTATGAGATATTCTTCTTGCTTCCCTACACACACACACATACACACACACACACACACACACACACACACACACACACACACACACACACACACACGAGAGAGAGAGAGAGAGAGAGAGAGAGAGAGAGAGAGAGAGAGAGAGAGAGAGAGAGAGAGAGAGGTAGATACATACTCCCTTTGCCCTTTGAACTGGAACAGTGATCTTTTTGCTGTGATTAAATTAGTGTAAGTAATAAGATATCATAGACTTGATTGATTTCCTCAGCAACGGTTATTAACCATCCCAATTCGGAGCCAAGCAGGACCATTATTCTAAACATTGATTTCTGAACAGCATGCAGGGGAAGGAAATTCTCAGCTACAGAGGCATTCCATGAGGAATTATCAGATAGAATGATACACGGTGAAGATTCTCAGATGTGGCAATGAACCCCATGGAATCCTTAACCACCACAATACACAGATGTCAGTGTCTGCTGGGAGACTGTGTAATGCTGTAAATAGACTTTACCAATATTCTCAGGGAATAAGCTTCAAGCGCACACAAAATGTAAGAGCTGAGAATGTTATTGTATTCCCACCATTATATTTAATCCAATTACTATGTACTTGGTAATTGCTCTAGAGCACATTTGCCAGAGTCTCTGGAGATAAGAAGAAATGCAACTTCATGAAGCTCACACACAACATGATGTGTTTCTTGACAAAGTGTGGAAATGCCCTCTACTTGAAAGGGTTAAAAACTGTATCAGGAGAGGTGACACTTCAGAAAAAAAAAAATCTTATTATGTTTTTGAGATAGGATCTCTCTATGTAACCCAGACTAGCTTTGGCCTTAACCCCAGAAGATCTAAGATAACATCTGTGTACTACTGTGCCTGGCTACAGTAGCAAACTGTCCCAGGGCTGCAACAATGTTTTCGGCAACATACAATGTGTTCAGAGATGTGAATAATGGTGTGACTCGCTAAGCTCATAAATCTGTGAAAGAAAAGTGAATTCTCCCATTCTATACTCCCATGCTTCTATCTAGCAAGCAGAAACAGCTGGAAATGAAGCTGTCTCCGTATGGTTCCCTCTCAAACTACCCACACTATACACAACACCCAGAGGAAAGCCTGACAAAGGTATAAACCACAGAGGGTTTAAACTTTACATATATGCTTCATTTGCTGAGGGCTCTGGGATCAGACAGTCTGGGTTTATATTGGGATCTAACCAATGGAGGACATATAAAATAAACTCATCAGCTCTTACTATGGGATTAATCACAAAAATTCCTTCATGAATGTGTGGTAAGAATGGCTAAGATAATATGCAGGAATAAAATACTTAGTCCAGTGTCTGGCACTCAGAGAGACTTAAAAATTTTTATAATAATAGGTCTCAACCATTTTTCCTTAAGATTACATGAAATGGCTCGTTCCTTACAAGATAAAAGAATCACTTTCCTGCCTTCCTCTCTTCTGACTCCAGACATAAAATCAGGTCCAAGGAAAGAGACCTACCGAGGACGGGGGATGGTGATCATATTCTAACCATGTTACAGTGACTACTGCTGTGGTTTGAATAAGAATGTCCCCGATAAGCCCTCGTATTTGAACACCTGGTCCCGACTTGGAGATGCTGTTTGGGGAGGTTAAGGAAGTGTGGCCTTGCTGGAGGAAGTGCCTCAGTTGGGGCAGACTCTGAGAGTTTACCTCAGAGAATTTTAGCCTCACCCTATTTACAGTTTTCTTTTTGCTCCATGCACATGGATGGAGACATGATCTCTCAGCTTCCTGCTCCAGTTACCAGCTATCATGCCTCCTAACATCAAGAACCCTCCCTCTGGAACTGCAAGCTAAACAAAGGATTGTCTTCAATACATTAGTTTTGGTCCTAATGTTTTATCACAGCAACAGCAATACAAAAGATACAACTCCTTGGCAGGGGGGTGGGGGGAATACGATGCTATGGAAGCCATGGATTCTATCTGTTTCATCTCCAAGGGATGGTGAAAAAGAGATTTTCTAACTTTTTATTCATTTATTTACTTTTATTTTATGTGCATTGGTGCTTTGCCTACAGGTAAGTCTGAATGAAAGTATTAGATTTTGGAGTTACAGACAGTTGTGAACTGTCATATGGGTGCTGGAATTTGAACCTAGGTCCTTTGGAAAAGTAGTCGGTTCCCTTAACCACTGAGCCATCTTTATAGCCTTATCATTGTAATAATATTTAATTAAACATAAAATAATAACAGTCTAAGTGATATTAATGGATATTTATGTCTCAGTTTTTCCAAATACAAAAATCTTGAGTTCCCTGAAAATGGAATCTACAGGTGTTTTTTTTTTTAATACCTGTCACATTTTCTTTATAAGTAACTTACTTCCCACCCACCCCCAACTTCCTCTCTCCCCTACCCCCATGCTTTGGAATTATAAATTAGGATTATTCAGGTATGTGTTTGCATGTGTCTGTGTGCCTGAATGTTCATGTGTGAGTAAACCTCTGTGTGTGGGGTGTGTGTGTGTGTGTGTGTGTGTGTGTGTGTGTGTGTGTGTGTGTTGTGTGGCCTCTGTGTGTGTGTGTACATGTGTGTATTTACACTGGTATGCCTTTGGGACATTCTCAAGTCCAACCTTTATCTGAATGCCATTGATTTTTTTGCCTAATTGTTATTCACTATGCTAATTTCACCCACAAATCTCACATTCTATTGATCAAAAAGTAATAAACTCACCAACAAACAAAACAACCATTATTGCAATGTTGGAAAAGCATCAGTTAATATCAATAGCATATTTACAATTATCTTTAACCCAAATTACCCATGATGCCACATGCAGGCTGTTTCAGACACCTAGGCCCTCACTTTGTTTTCTTGGCTGAGAAGAAGGAAGCAACACAACCGAGAAACACTGACATAATGAGTGAACCGAAAGAAAAAGGGGGGAAAACGTAATTTTCTCAAAAGAGAAATAAGGCACCTCTCTATGCTTTCCTATTTCTTTGGCCTTTTATTTTTAAAGCTTATGTATAATACATGTAAGAACATATAACACATCTTTTTCTTTTTTGTATGCATTGGTGTGTTTTGCTTTTTATTAACATATGTTAATTGTACAAAATAACGGGTGTTGTGGGATATTTGTGCACTGTGTGAAGATTTATTGCTGTGATTGGTTTAATAAAGAGCTGAAACTTATCGTGTAAGTTTGTTGAAGGAGAACACCCAGTATCCTACTCTGGTTCCACATAACACATATATGCCCACACGATCATATGCAAGGCCTTCATGGAAGCAGAAACTCACTATTGTAGCTATGCTGAGTGCCTCTCTGGATACTCTCACCTCCATCACTGTGCCCCAGTGCTGTTTTTGGGCACACACAGTCACATCTGGCTTCTTACGTGGGTTCTTGGGATTTAAATGCAAACTCGGGTCTTCTTTCTTTTGGAGAACTGATGGATCCTGCATTTGTACCATTTCATTGCAGAGGAAGAGCCCATTGTCTCCATCTGCTTTCCAATAACACACTGGTCCTTCATCAGCTACCCCCGTCAAGCTGCACCCATTCTTAAGACTTTTCAAACTGAAACTGAAGAAAATGGAGATAATCAAGTTCTGGGTCATGAGAAACACCAGCAGGCATAATTCCAGTCAAATGCAGAAAAAGACAGATTCAGAGGCCAAGAAAAAAGGAGAAGCAATGATATATGTTAAGGCTATATCATTTACTTATCTATCTACTATGTACATCTATCTATCTATCTATCTATCTATCTATCTATCTATCATCTATCTAATTAGTCTTATGGATTCTATTGCTGTAAAGAGACACCTTGATCACAGCAACTCTTATTTAAAAAACATTTAATGGAGTGGCTTATATTTTCAGAGGTTTAGTTTACCATTATCATCATGGTACAACATAGAGGCATGCAGGCAGATATGGTGCTAGAAAAGTAGCTAAGAGTCCTACATCTTGACCCACAGACAACAGAAAGTGTGCTAAAGTAGGCGTCATTTGAGCAAGGGAAAAAGGAAAGTCCACCCCCACGGTGACACACTTCCTCCAACAAAGCCACACCTCCTAATAATGTCACTCCCTATGAGCTTATGGGGGCCAATTACATTCAAACCACCACATTCCACTCCCTGGCCCATAAGGTTGTAATACTATCATAATGCAAAATGCATTTAACAAAACTTCAAATGTCCCCATAGTCTACCACACTGTTTAAAAGTTCAAAGTCTCTTTTGAGATTCATGCCATCTCTTAACTATAATCACTTATAAAATCAAAATTAAAAATAAAAATAAAAAACACAGAGATCACATACTTCCAACATATGATGGCAGAGATATACATTACTGTTCCTAAATGTAGGAAAAGGAGCCTAGAGAGGAAATACTGGACTGAAGGAAGACAAAGGAAGGGAGCTGGGCAAATCCAAACTTTGCATCTCCTTGTTGGATGTCAAAACGCTCTCCAGATTTCCAACCCTGCTCAACTTTGTTGACTGCAACACATTTCTTTCTCTTAGGCTGTTTTACTGCCTGTTAACAGCTTAAGTAAAGGAGAACTCAAAGCCCATCCCACAATGACACACCTCTTCCAATAAGACCACACCTACTCCAGTAAGGTCACACCTCCTGATAGCATCACTCCATGTGAGTTTATGGGGCCAATTACATCCAAACTGCCACAGTCATCTATCATCTGTCTATCACTTTCTCTGTCACACATATACATAGACAGACGGACACACAGAGAGAGAGGGAAGGAGAGAGGGAGGGAGGGGGAGGGAGGGAGGGGGGGAGAGAGAGATACTCTGATCTTGCTTATATTTTCTTTTCCTGGTTTAGAATTGGGCCTGAAAGAGCTTAGAAGCTTGGAAGATGAGCTGAGCCTGACTCCAGCATTGATATTTTATACCTTCCACAGTATTATTAACCTTTAACCTTAAAGACAAATCCCCATGAGGTGACTAAAGAAAAAGCTACTAGAATGATACCTGTAGTTCAGGACACATGATGTTGTAAAAGAGAATTCTGGTGATTTATTTTATTCTCCTTTGAGCCAAACAGCCATGAGCACTAAGTTAGGTTTTGATTGCTGTGAAGAGATACATAACCAAAAGGAAGCATTTAATTGTGGTGGCTTGCTTACAGTTCAGAAGATCAGTCCATCTTAGTGGCGAGCATGGCAACATGCAGGCAGGTATGATGCTGGAGAAATAGCCAAGTGGCCTACATCTTGCAGACAACAGGAAGTCAATTGAGTTGTTGGGCAGTATCCTAAGCCTAGGAAACTTCAAAGCCAGCCTCCTCAGAGATACACTTCCTTCTAGGCTGTATCCATTCCAACAAAGCCACACTCCCTACGAAACTATGGGATTATGAGAGTTTGTGTGTCAATTTCATTCAAATGACCACAAGCACACTCCCAAAAAGGTCTTCTGTGTCTCAGCTGGAGTATTTTTTTTATGTGCACTGGTGTTTTGTCTGCATATATGTCTGTGTGAAGATGCCAGATCCCCTAGAACTAGAGTTACAGAGAGTTTTGAGCTGCCATAAGGGTAATTGAACCTTTGTCCTTTGGAAGAGCAGCCAGTGCTCTGAAGTGCTGAGGCATCTCTCCAGCCCACTCATCTATAGTATTTATGAAGATCTCTGGGTTGTTTATCCAATAGTCAAATCAAGTCCCCAGACCTGGGTTATTTGCCTTCTGTGGAAGGCTATACAAGCCCAGCTAAACCACAGTAAAAATGGACTTTGTAGGCTCACAATTTAGATCTGAATTACTCATTTCAGACTCTTTAGTCACGCAACCTTAGAAAAGCCATGCAAACCGTTCTACATCTCAGTTTTAGGAAGAAGATAAAATTACACCTGAGAATCAGTTATCTTCAGAGAAAAGGTAAGTATACACGGAGTAATTCTCTCTCTCTCTCTCTCTCTCTCTCTCTCTCTCTCTCTCTCTCTCTCTCTCTCTCTCTCTCTCTCTCTCTGAATAATTGCCTCTTCTAGACTAGGAAAATCTTAATCTAACCATGAATTTGGATGATATGATGTGTGGAGGGACCAGTGACTCATGTGGCCATGGAGTCACTCCTGTGACCTGTTAGAATCCATGAGAAATAGTGACATAGGGAGGTTTGGCCTTCACCTCCATGCCTCATGGGCTAGTTGTTCAAAAGTGGGCAGTAGGCAGGTAAGCATCAGTTAGTGTTGTCATGTACCCTTCATCTAGAGCACCATGATGATCCCTTCCACAGGTGTAACAGCTCTAGCATGGCCAGGAATAAGAATAATACCAACTGTGAAGTTTTGTCATTTGGTTGGTCAAGGTTAAACATCCATATGGTTATTAAAATATCCACCCTATGGACATTTTAATAAAGTGAGCACAGACAGGTGAGCCAGCATCTCCATCCACATGCTTCCATCACAGAAACCTCATGTCGGACTCTCCACTATTACACCCAGAATGAATTCTCAAACCATCTCTCTTCTCACTTAAAGTTCCAGCTTCTAGTCCCCCTTTCTTCTCCACTGTCTTAGGAACACCATTTACCACACCCTCCCCCACACCCTCCCCACACCCTCCCCACACCCTCCCCACACCCTCCCCCACACCCTCCCCCACACCCTCCCCACACCCTCCCCCACACCCTCCCCCACACCCTCCCCACACCCTCCCTCACACCCTCCCCCACACCCTCCCCCACACCCTCCCCACACCCTCCCCCACACCCTCCCCCACACCCTCCCCATACCCTCCCCCACACCCTCCCCCACACCCTCCCCCACACCCTCCCCCACACCCTCCCCCACACCCTCCCCCACACCCTCCCCCACACCCTCC
>JARWLC010000001.1:185994105-186089105 GCA_033318265.1 Phyllotis vaccarum | reverse complement strand
GTCTCTCCATGCACGGTTCTTCTATGGCACAAGCATTTTTCAAAAACATAGACCCTCTTTTGTTTAATTAATAATCCCCCCAGACATAAATCACCCCGGCGGCACCCTCTCTAAGCAGCCCTGTGGCAATGACCTACTTTAACAGCCTTTCATGTATAGCTTGGGTTTACTATGTATTTTGAAAATTACTGCTCAATAGCTATTTTGGGAGATCAGCATTTTCTTTAGTAACTTTAGCAATGAGTACCCATTTTTCCAACCTGGGAAAGAAGAATAATAGAATAATGGAAGTGAATTAAAGTCTAATGAAAGGGGGCTGGTCTTTCCCCCAGGAAACCAACAGTAATAAAATAATAACAAGGCTAGCATCTATTATGTATTTTATATGCACAGCTTCCTTTAGCTCTCATAGCAAGCTTGTATGTCCCTGTAGTTGATGAGGAAACTGAGGTAGACGGAGAGTGTGTGTGGCTAAATCACACAACCAGAAGTAGCAAAGAGAATTCTCACTCGCAGGCTCTAAAGTGGATGCTCACAACTCAGCCACAATCACCCCACTGGCAAGAATAAAACTGACTCCCAGCAAGCATCACATTGACCATAACACTGCGTTGGCATTATCCCTGTTCCTAGGAAAGTGTACTGAAGCTCAAAGAAAAACATGATGAAATTTAGAATTTAAGTATTGCCTTCAATTATTTTTAATCTTTTGGTTGTGGCAAGAGCACTTAATGTGAGATCTGCTTCTCAGTATGTTTAAATGTTCAATGCATCATTAGCTATAAACACAGCCCTGTGTAAAAGGCCTCTGGAACTTTTTCATTTTGTCCATCTGAAGCTGTTAAGCCATAATTTTCTAGACCCCTCTTTGCCATGCCTGGTAATCACTGTTAAACAGCCACCTACAGACTGTAACATTGCATTAACCCCATCTTTTCTATGAAACTAATTTGAAATACTGCCTTGAGTTTAAGAAAACCAAAGTAAATGCAATGAAAGTTATTTGAAAACCCTAGTATGTCATTATGCATTGCATTTGTTGGTCCTAAATCCATTTTATTAGGTTGTTGTTAATTAGCATTTGTTCAGTATCAACTATGTTCTCAGAGCCAGAATCAGCATGCCAAAGAATGTCATAGCCTAAGAGAGGCCCACATATTTCTAAAGCAGCTCTCTCCCCACACTTAAACCCCAAGAGGAATTGTTCCAACAATAGATGTGCAAAAAAAACCAACTAGAAAGCAGTCATTCTTCACCAGGGCCTGTGCATGTGTTCACTATACAATGCAAGCAGAGCCTTGAGCCAAAGAAGAGAGAAAGGTGAAATCTGACACTAAGAGACTGAAAATCCATAAGACTTGACTTTTAAATAATGGATATTGATCATATAAATTATTGTTCAGTTATTTTGCATGAGAATTCTTAATGTAAATATAAGTAAATAACAATACAAGCATGAAGGAGATGTAAAGACATCTCTTTGATCGTTTAAAAAAAAAATCTGGGTGGTTTTCACCAAATTTGGAAGTTGTACATAGAGGCTGACTGTGGTATACTGTCTTAACTTTAATATCCCTACAGTAGTTTGGCAGTTTGGGTGGGAATTGGTTATTTGGGGTGGGGGTGGGAAACATATCTCCTGTGGAACAGGAAGAAAATTGGTAAAGACAATACTAATAACCTCTTGCTTCATGGGCACTGAGAGCTTACCATTCCTTGGTCCCCTAGTATCTGCCTCAGAGTTCCACTAAAACAGTAGACGCTGGATATTTAACCAAGAATTTTTATTCATCTTTGATTGTAGATTTTCTGAGGGTGAATTCCAGACACTTCACGTAGGCTTGGGCATAGTCACAAAAGGTACTTGGGTAGAGGCTGACACAGGTGCATAAGATGCTGTGTGTGTGTGTATTTATCAACTTTTGTGTGTGGGTACATATATGCAGAAATACTACTGGGCATTGTCAAGTTAATGCAGAGTGTCAATGCCCTCTTGAACAAAGAAGGCTTGACTTCAGCCATCTTCTTCCTCATTTCCTTCATTATAAGACCCTATAAAAACTTTATCATGATGTATGAGCAAAAAGAAACCAGTAACCTATTCCATCTAAAACAGACTCCTGTGCTTCACATTACACAGATAACACAGACTACAAATACATTAATCAGAATGAGGTAGTATTTCAGTGGTGGAATGTTATTCAGAGAAGCACACAAGACTTTTAAATGCAATTTTATATTTTTAAGTAGAAAAATACTGGGGTTGGGGATGAAGCTCAGTGGATAAAATACCTTCTTTTAAAGAACAAGGAACTGAGTTCAGATCCCCAACATCCCTGTTTTTAAAAAAAAAAAAAAAAAATGCCAGACTTGGCAACATGCTGACATTTCAAGGGAGGGGATGTAATGTAGTCTCTAGACAGGTGAATGCAGGGATTCATTGGCCATCTAGTCTAGTAGAAATGCTGACTTGTAAGTTCTGTAAGACTCTGCCTCCAAAACTGAATATGAAGAAAGTCTCTCCCTCTCCCTCTCCCTCTCCCTCTCCCTCTCCCTCTCCCTCTCCCTCTCCCTCTCCCTCTCCCTCTCCCTCTACCTCCCTCCCTCCCTCCCTCCCTCTCCCTCCCTCCCTCCCTCCCTCCCTCTCTCTCTCTCTCTCTCTCTCTCTCTCTCTCTCTCTCTCTCTCTCTCTCTCTCTCTCTCACACACACACACACACACACACACAAATTTCAATTCTTTGCATATGTAAAGCTCATCTAAACCTCATTTGAGAATGATGATATGACAGTTAACTTCTGTCTTCTTGACTGGATTAAGTAAAAACCTGGTGCATCAATGAAACACACTTTGGGGTTTCCCTGGGGGCTTTTTCAGAAAAGGCTTACTGATGGGAGAAGGTTTTCTGTGAATGTAAGCAGTGACCCAAAGAGTAAACGATAAAGCCAGCTAAGCTCCAGCATTCATCTCTCTCTTTTTATTTCCTGACTTGTGAGCAAGAAGCCCTCACAGTTTTTCTACCAGAGCTGTGAGCAGCTCCTTCTGACATGCCTGTTCCACCATGACCAACTCCTTCCTAGAAATAAGACAAGTAACTTATTGGGCTTGTGAGCATACACTGACTCCTATCTTCACAGTGAGCAATTCATATTTGTAACTATGGACTAGGGTCACAAAGCGAGGTACCATGTTCACCTGTGAAGCAAATCAGACACAACTTCAACCATTTGTTACTTCCTACTCCATTACCCCTTTCATGGAAAGACTCTTAACAACTCTGCATTCATGGGTTAGTAAAAAGGAGCTAGTAACCCATTAGACTATTCTCCCCATTCCAATGACCTAAAGTGAACTCTATATTTTATTCTGGCCGCTATAGAGAAGCATCAAGTCTGCAGCACATGAATCATATCTCTTCAATGAGAAAAACCTTAATCCTGTGATAAGGAACTGCCAAATTTCTCACCAAGGTGCACCTCTGGTAGTCTTGCTCCATCTGGAGAGGCATCCAGCAATGCCAGCCATCCCCATGCATTAGCAAGCAGAGATGGGCTAAGGTTCTGTGAGATAACACCACTGATTCATTGATCACCTCTGACAGGATTCATTCACCCTGCTCTTGTGCTTCCTTCGAGTTCTAGGTGGGTTTTTTGCTATGTATCACATTCCAAACTTTCTTATTCACAGATCTGTCTCTGTAATTACTCCATGAGAGCACAGCAGCTAGGGAGTAGCTTCTTACCCCTGCAACCCACACATAAACATCAAACAATCAACAAACTATCTCAGATGCTGAGGATGCTACAGAGACCAGGATAGACCAGCCACTGCCCTCTAAGACTGAATTCCAGTTCTACAGATGCTAAGGCTTCTATTGGAGATAATATCTGACTCCAGGTCTCACCACTCCAGAGCCAATTTCTCACGGTAGTTATTTTCTCCTTAGATCCAGGTCAGAATTGTTCTGAAGAAATTCCTTCTGTGAAATTTTTTTTCTTCCTTCCTTTCTTTCCTTCTCTCTTTCTTTCTTTCCTCTTTTTTTCTGTTTTTTTGTTTTGAAGATCATGAGTTGGTGTCAGCATACATTTTTTTCCTATAAATTTTTATCCAGAAAGGGCATGTCTAACAAGGAGTACATAAGAAAGCTGTTTAAGATCACTGTGCCTCTGTTTATTCACTAATAAAATAGGCAGACTAAAACTATAAATGATTTTAAGAAAGGTATTTTGAAGCCAAAGAATTTGAAATGATGTTTGGCCCAAAGTATTCCTTAAACATAAAGTATAAGCATCCATTAATTTTAGAAGTAACTTCCCTCCTGCGTTAATTATTTTCTGTTGCGGCAAAATACCATGACCAAGGCTACTTGTAAAAGAAATCATTTATTTTGACGTATACTTCCAGAAGATGAGTCCATAATGGTAGGGACATCGTGGCAGAAGGCTAAGGCAGAAGGCATGGCAGACAGAACAAGAAGCTCAGAGCTCAGATTTTTTACTATAATCAGGAAGTGCAACCTAGATGTAGCATGAGACCTTAAGCTCTCAAAGCCAGCCCACAGTGACATACTTCCTCCAGCAGGGCCACACCTCCTAAACCTCCCCACACAGCACCACCTTGGCACAACACCACCAAGTAGGGACCAAGTATTCAAATGATGAAACTATGATGGGCAGTTCTCATTGCAACTACCACACCTGCCCGAATTGTTGTATGAGGTTTCTGGCCAGGACTTCCCGGTCAAGTCTCATGGCCCAGATTTTCTGGCCTAGCCTGGTGGCCCAGACTTTCAGACCCACAATCCCATGGTTGTACTGAAACACATAGACACTTGTATTAATTGTACACTGATTGACCTGGGGCCCAGGCATATAACTTGCTAGCTCTTGCTCTTAATCTAACCCATGGTTCTTATCCTGTTCAGCCATGCAGCTCAGTACTTTTTCTCAGGGCAGCATAATTGTCCTCTGTATCTTCTGACTTCTCTGGCATCTCTGTCCTGCTCTTCCTGTTGCCAAAGCTTTCTTAGTCTGGTAGTCCCACCCACACTTCCTGTCTGCCTTCAGCCAATCAGCATTTTTATTAAACCAGTAGGCGGGACAATTATTTACAATGTTACATAATTCTACTACACCGTATGTTTTCTCTGTTCTCATCTCCTCTTCTAACTGACGAGCCAATGTAGACATGCTTATTATTTTAAGCATACCTTCTTTTTCCAGCCAAGGCTCAGTCAGAACTAGGCAAACAAGCCAATGGAGCATGTCTGTTTTGTGACTTCAAATCATAGTGATAAGGAGATGTGAGAAGAGCTTTGACACAGCAGAAAAAAAAAATCTGCTTAGCTCCTCCAAATCATTTCATGACTTCCATAACTGAGCGGCTTCCTCCCAACTCATCTGTGAATGCCTACAGCTGGGGTCACACTATCTGCTGACCGAGTACAGCTGTCCTTTTCTTGGTGGTAATATGGGGCTCATAATCCAAATTAACCATGTGCATTTGAGATTATTCACCAAACAGAAAATGCAAAAGGTTTGATTGCTGAAAACACCTCTTCTCTATCAGCTCACTAAGCTTCCAGTTCTTCTCAACCCAGGAGAACCAAACTAACAAGCCCAAAAGAGTTCAGGAGAGACCCTCATGCCCCCACAACATTTACTGCAAGCCATTATAGGGACACCCTGAGCAATGAGCCCTCAATTCATAATTTTTTGCACAGCATGGTTAGGAAAGTCTGTGTAGGCATGGCTCCTTCAGGTCTAAGCAGTTTATTTTTATCCACTGGGGTTTTGCTTGACATGCACTTTGGGAAAAGGATTTTACTTCTTTAAAAACGATTTCAAACTTCTGCTTCATGTAAATGATAAGAGGAGATGGATGCCTAGAAGATATTTCTCTTTTTTTTAGCAGTCCTAAACAAATATGCTCTAAGCAATATAGCAGCCCATCACATAGGCAAGTATATATAAATATACAGAGGTAATTTGATTGAATAGTTATGATA
This sequence comes from Phyllotis vaccarum, assembly GCA_033318265.1. Lineage (NCBI taxonomy): Eukaryota > Metazoa > Chordata > Mammalia > Rodentia > Cricetidae > Phyllotis > Phyllotis vaccarum. The sequence continues at coordinate 186,083,098 of JARWLC010000001.1, read as the reverse complement.
GAAGAAATTAATATACCTTTCTGTTTATTGCCTAAAACCAGAGTGAATAAAGTGATTCAAATAGAATATCAACAAGGGTAATTGTGGTCCATGTTTAAAAAAATCATATTTTAATGTCAGTAGCCTTGTAGACAGAGTAATAGGTTAATGGAACTACTTGGGACACTGTTTCCCTTGCTTTTCTACTGTAAAAAGTTAAATTATTTAGAAAAGAAACATTCTCTTGAGTGGTTGCAGGTCACTATGGATCAGTGAGGTTTTCCCTTTAGAGTTTAGGTATGAAATATTAATGAGTTTAAGGAAGACAAGATTTATCAACATGGGACTATTATGTGTCATCCCTCCTCTGCCCTCCATCTCTCAGTCTGGAGAACTTTCCTTTTAGTAGTCTAGATCATAGGATCGAGGAATAGGAGTCAAGGCCTTAGGAGAAGAAAAGGAGAAAGGCTCAGCACTCCACAGAGAAGGGTTTGGGGTCACAGTCTCCCACGGGGATTGTCAAAACTGGCCTGCTTCAGAAAGGTCTGGAGAACTAGTACTCTAGCTTTTGGATTCGACTTTTTAAATATTCTTTGAAAAATTGAAGCTCAAATGAGAATTCCTTTGAAACATTTTTTTCAGACCACCACCAGCTATGACCCATGCACACATAGCCCCCAAAGCTGTTGTATATATATTCTGTTCAAACTAGGGTCCCCAAAAAACAGTAGCAGAGTCGCCTGTGAGGTGCTGAGATGGGATCCAGCATAGACCTGCTGAGCTGGTGTCTCTCTCCAGAAGCGGTACAAGAATCTGTTGAACAAGCAATCCAAGTTATCTCCCATCACGGTATTCAGACAGTCACTAAGCAAGGTAACTTCGGCACCTGCCTAAAGCTTATAAAGTTTCATACCTGAGTCCAGGGCAAGGGTCTACTTCAGAAAGATCCCGTTTCTATCCCTTAGGAACAACTACAGAGTCCCTGTGGGATCACAGACCACACAAAACTCTTCCCAGCATCCCAAGTGTTCCAAAAATTGTAGAGCCTCTCAGACACTGAAGCTCTCTCTACTGATGTCCCTCAGGGGTCTGAAGTGGAAAATTGGCAGAAGAGCAATTTCCAAAGGTAGAAATTACTAGTTTGTGAATTTCCAAATTTGACTCTACCTTTGGAGATGGAACACTCTTTGAACTTCCAAGGTTCAGAGGATTTGGGAACACTAGGCAGGGCTATGTGTGTCCTGTGAAAGCATCAGGTTGCAAATTCCTACTGAACTCCTCCCTATATTGACAATGTTTTCATCAAATCTGCCCACATGCTAATTCGCAGAACCTGTGCATGTGACCTTATCTGTAAATAGCATGTTTACTTATATGATTAAGTTAAAATTTAGAGCTCTGAGTTCAGGTCCTATGATAAAAGAGACCAGGAATTTGAAACTGATGCGGAGCATCAAGATCCTGGACTCATAATCACTGAGGAAAAGCTGTGGATCCCAACATCCCTGAGTCCTGAGTCTTTTGATTACGGTAACTATGGTACTTGCAAGCTGTGGGGACCGCTACTATGCCCACATTTTTATGGAGGCCAGGGAGACTCCAGAGAGAAGTAGCTACGCTAAAATAGTGTTGACAAAAATTATCCTCATCTTGCAGGCCAAATCAGTGGATATGCCCAAGCTCAATAACCATCCACTGTGGAATTCTGAGTCATTCTCCAATGAAAAGTCTACAAAATTTACATGATGATGAACAGTACTGTTTATCCTGCCATGAACAACTACAAAGCCAACAGGTGGTATAAAGCACTGTTTTCAAAGACTTTTTCAGATATATAACAAGTTCCCTCTCCCACATAGCACCCTGTACCTTCTTTAATTCCCTGAAAGATCCAAATATCCCTGATGCTGCAAAGACCAGAGACTACCATACTTGAGCTCAGCACTAAGTTCACTCTGCCCTTTCAAGGCCTAATCCTCATGTGGCATCCCTGAAAGCCTTCCCAAGGTGCTATCTTGATCACCCAAACAGTGTCACTTTGATGTGTTCATTTCCTAGCAAGGCCCTCCTCTCATTACTCTGCCTTTCCATCAGGAGGAAAATATGAAAGGAAGGAAGGGTCGCAATCACTGTGCTGAAACTCAGGAAACCTGAAATAGAACCTCTTAGCCTTTGAAAGCAGCAGCACAGGAAAGAGGTCATTGCCACGAGAACCAGATAAGATGAGCTTCTTGTTACTCTAAGGCAACAGTTCTCAACCTGTGGATCCTGACCACTTTGGAGTCATGACCTTTTCACAGGGGTCACCTAAGACCATTGAAAACACAGATATTTGCATTACAACTTATAGCAGAAGCCAAATTAGAGTTCTGATGTGGTAGTGGAAATAATTTTATTGTTGGGGGTCACCACAACAAGAGGAACTGTATTAAAGGGTCGCAGCACAGTGTTAGGAAGGTTGAGAACCACTGTTCCAACATCTTTAATTCAGAACTTCTACTCACACCTTCTAAGTGGATTCCTCTCCTTTTGGGGGCTTCTGCACACTCAGTTCAGGAGGGGCATTCTAGTCAGAGCTCCTAGGAGAAATGAATTCCATAGGAGATTGACTGTGGAGGACTGGTGAAGTCACGTGGTCTGCCATCACAAGCTAGAGCCAGAGAACTAAGAAAGCCAAGGACAGAAATCCTTCCTGGCCCAAGTTCAAACGCCCAAGAATGAAGAGCACCAAAGTCTGAGGGCAGGAAAGGCAGAGAGCAAGTTTGCCTTCCTCTGCCTTTCTGTCCTGTTCTGGGCCTCAACAAACAAGATGCTACCACTTGTAAGGGTGACAATGACCCTCTTTACACAGGCTGGTAAAAGGGCTAATATATTGAACAGATACACTCATACATACTTTTTTGCCAGTATTTATTTATTATTTCTAGTCTACTTAAACAAAAATAAAAATGGAATTACTGTGACAAGTACAAAGGTGGATGTAGAAAGTACTGAGACCAATAAATGTTGATGGTAAACGCTAAGTAGTCATGCACAATGCCATTCTGATTTTTCATCTGAGTAGTATTATCTATTTAGACTTATCCAACCTTGTAGACACCAATATTGATCTGAGCTTATTTTTTAGATAATGAAACTAAGGACAGTTATTGCTTAGGATTAAAGGAGATGATCCAATCTGGTATCATTTAAGAAAATTTGGAGTGCGGCGAAATCTCCGCCAGTAAGTGTTTGCCATGCAACCGTAAGGACCTGAGCTTGATCTCCAGAATGTACATAAAAGCTGGGTAAAGTAGCATGTGTGTAATCCTAGAACGGGGAAAGTGGAGTCTGGGTGTCCCTGGGACTTGATGGCCAGACAGCCTTACTGAATCACTTAGCTCTAGGGCTAATGAGAGACCCTGCCTCAAAAAAAAAAAAAAAAAAAAAAAAAAAAAAAAAGGAGAGAAATTGAGGAAGACATCCAGCATCAACTTTTGGCTTCCATATGCACATGCTCACATATGCTAATATGTATCCATGTGCAAGTGTGCTCACACAGGAATATGTATATACATAAGCACACACACACACACACACACACACACACACACACACACAGCAAAGCTTAAGAGAGTTCAGAACTATACATGAGTCCCTGCTTAGGACACCATTTATACTGGGTTCCGGTAGTCGAAACCCTATCATCTAAGTGCTATCTTTCCCACAAAATAAATAAAGAAAGAAGAAAGAGGGAAAAGAAAAAGGTACAAATATCCTTTGATACTTCTGATGGTCTCAAATATGACTCTTCTGTGGAGATTCTATAAGAAATGTGTAGGGTTGAATAGATGCCTCCACATAAAAATAGTAAATAGTTCCCCATAGTTAGCCCCATGAAGTGAAATATAGATTTGTTGAGAAAGCTAAAGGGCCCTTGGGCTGTTAGAGCAAAAGCTTCATCCAATGCTCATTCCGCCTCAGGCGCAGCTTTAGATGAGAAATCAGTGGTGAGTAGGCCAGTCCATGATTCCTCTCAGCTGAAAGGACCCCTGGGACCCAAGTGAAGCCTTTAGTACATCCTTCTGTTGCAGCTCAAACGGCATGAAAGATTCCATATCCTATATTGACCTTGGTTCCTGTCTTTGGAAATTATCCCACCTCAGCCTCCACCTTCCGGTCCCTTCTTGTAACAACTGACCTCTGCTTCTATGAAACAAAGCTTGTATCTCACTACCAAGGCCCCACACTAGGAAAGCGCGATGGACACCAGCCCCTCCCTCTTGCCAGCTTCAGAGGAAGTGCCTGGGCCTCCAATTGTTCTAATTGCTCTTATCTCTCTTGGCATCATGGCCATCCTGCTCCTCCACCCTGCCTCCTAGCCTGTGCACTCACTCCAGTGTCCTTAGTTACCCACCCCCAGTGTTCGAGCATCAAGTACAAAGGCCATGGTGTCACCCAAGGCCCCTGAGTCATCCCCACTCTTGTCTGGTTTGCTGTAGCTCCAGCTTCCGTGTGTCTGAGTCGCTTTCCCTTCTGACACTCTGTCCCATGCCCCGCTCTCATGCCAGCTGTCTGTTAGGGCAGATTCTCAGGAGTTCCTCTCGCTCACATGCAAGCTGGACTTCCCTCCTCAGTTATGTCAAGGAAAAGTGCAGAATGTGCTTTCACCGTCTAACCTGCCTTGTGCTGTTCTCACCTCCTCTACGACTTCCTCCACGGGGTTTCCTGAATGAACTCCTTCAAACTCAAAACCGGACAAGTGGCTTCTCAGCTTGAAAAGCTTCAGAGATTTCTCATTCTCAAATAAAGGTCAATTTGAGTCTTCCATACTTGATTCCTATTGACTAATAGCTCACTCCAAGCAATCCCAAAATGCCCAGTCATAGTGGAATGCCCACCCTTACCCACAGTTCCTTTCCCACCTTCCCCCTCCCATCTACGCTCCTGTGTTCGCTGCTTCTGCCAGTCTGTTCTGGCCTAGATACTTCCTGCCTGACAGGTTAACCCTCATGCTGTAGAGCCCACATCAAAGGCCCCTTTTCAAGTGGCTCTTCACAATCACCACAATTGAGAGTTGTTGCGGTTTGCTATAAAGAGCCTTGCAGGCCACCTAGGATGTCCACTTCACCCCCCCCCACTCTCCTAGGGTATGACAGCCATGCACAGATGACATGTAAAGATGTGGGCACAGCTGCACTCCAATGAGACGTTCATGTCACACGGCTTCCGTGTATGACAAATGATTCTTCTTCTTTGGAATTTTTTTTCAAAAATGGAAAATTTAGAAAACATATTGAAATCATGCCATACAGCCCTGGCATGGGGGCTACCGTGTGCCCACCGCTGCTTGCAGAGAGTTGAACTTTTCTTTCTCTGCATTTTCTCGTTGTTACACAGTACCTTAAGTGTGACTCTTGGGGTTCAGGGTGGTCTAATGCTTGGACATCTCTCTGCCCACATGTAATAAGACACTGAGAATGAACAGTTCCTTCTTCCTCCCCTGACTCTCATTTATAGCATACTGAGTTCTTCTCCAGTGCCTGTCTCTGAGGTGGCACCTAGAACCCAAAGAACATGTGCTTAATATTTGCTGAATGAAAAGAAAGCCTAGCAAGGGCAGAAAGAAGTGACAGAGAAAAATTTCACAGTGATTATTCCCTACCACACCCCCCATGCTAGACAAAGACTTTCTTGCAGGAATGCATGCTCTATTAATACGAACATGCTTGTCTTGTTCTTCATGGCATCATACATTAAACACAAGCAACTATGTGTGACTGTGTGCTGAGGCTGGAGAGATGGCTCAGCACTCAAGAGTGCATACTGCTCTTACAAGGGTCAGAGTTTAGTTCCCAACACCTGAGTAGCTCATGCCCAACTTGCAAATCCAGAACCCATTTGAAACTATCCTCTGGCCTCAGCAGGCATCTGCAGTCACATGAATGTACCCATGTATAAAAACACACATACATACACACAATTGAAAATAAAATAATCTTTTAAAAGAATCTCTTCCATTTGTCAAAAAATAACAATGTGTTTGCTTCCCTCATTAACACTGACTTCAAAGCTGGGCATAGCAGGGGATGTGTCTCAATCTGACTCCTAAGAAACTGACCTGAGACAAAAACACATATAGCAGCAGCCTATTAGGATGCCTTGGAGGTCAATATTGCCAAAGCTAACAGGAAGTGATAGTAGCCAGGATGGATCCACTGTATCCCAAGCTCTTGAGCTAGGGCAGCCCCACCAAGCTGCCTTTACTGGGGCTGGGGTGGATCAGAACTGGATGTGAGATTCCTCAGAAAGTGCTGTGAACCTGGACCAAGAGTCTTTCTTTGAGAGGAATTTCCATAGAAGGAACATATTCTTTTGAAGATTTCTGGTGTCTCCAGGCATGGTACTCTTTGTACAAACCACTCAAAACAGTCAGATAAAATGAAAAGTCTGGTGATCCTAGCACTATTTTTCCCTAAGACAGGTAAGTAGTTTACCCCATTGATCTACTACTGCATTGTCATTATCTAAAACCAGCCCAGAATAGCAGCATGTGGTCATTGGCCTAGATTCACGTCCCACATCTGTGCTACTACATAGAAAGGCAAACCATTTCCCTGTCTCCTTATTGACATGTGAAGATGAAAGTAATGTACTATCCCTTCCCACAAAAGTCACAATTTTAAAATGATACAGTGACAGACTATCCTATAAAGCAGACCCAACTAAAATCAAAATAAATGATAGTTAATGTAGAACTCAAACTGGGTTGATCTATATCAGTGTTTCAATGGCACACAAAATCCACCCAACACCGGAAATGTACTGCCTAGGTTTTAAATGATGATTCTATCTACTGTTTATTCATTGCACCACTCAATGTTTTTAATTCTAGCATCATAGCAGAACTGAAATCTCTGAACATCAATTTTAGCAAGTCAGCCATGACACAACACCATCACTAATACCTACAATGTCTTATAGGGTCCATAAAGCATCTGCAGCTGCAGGCTTGTGCCTTTGCTCTCCTGTCACTGTTGTGATGCTGCAGGACACTCAGTCCCTTCCCTTGCCTCCTGCATTAAGTCCTAACTAGGTAGCCTCTGAATCCATTTCTAGAAAATTGGTCCTTTCTCTGGTGATGGCTTGTCTTTAAAGGAAAACTCCTGGAGGCCAGGAGTAGTGGTACATGCCTTTAATCCCAGTACTTGGGAGGCAGAGGTAGGCAGATGTCTGTGAGTCTGAGGCCAGCCTGGTCTACAAAGTGAGTTCCAGGATAGCCAGGACTACACAGAGAAACCCTTTCTCAAAAGAAGGAAGGAAGGAAGGGAGGGAGGGAGGGAGGGAGGGAGGGAGGGAGGGAGGGAGGGAGGGAGGGAGGAAGGAAGGAAAGAAAGAAAGAAAGAAAGAAAGAAAGAAAGAAAGAAAGAAAGAAAGAAAGAAAGAAAGAAAGAAAGAAGGAAAGAGAGAAAGAAAAAAAGTAAATCCTGGTTCTTAATCATAAGATAGTAAACCCTGTCACAATCCCACCCCCACTTAATCTTCCACACACCCATAAGAGCTGCAGACTCAGTTGCAATAGAAAGGTATGTGGTGGACAAGAATTTGGCAGCATGCCTTCATGCCTTCAGGGAGGAAAGCTAGATCTTACATTTCATTTGAGATCTTCATCCCCAACCTAGGATCACAAAGCCAAAGGATCAAGCCCTAAGGTCTAAGGCTGGGGGTACCCTGTTGTATAACATTCATGCAGCATGTACAAAGCTGTGGTCTCGATCTCCAGGACTGTAGAAATAAGATATATAATGAAGAATCAATGTAGTCTAGCTTTAGAAGCAAAAGTTCCAGAAAGGGGGATATTTTGTTTGCATACGCGCCATCCAAACATGTCTTTCTATGAATCTTTTCTTACAATAGCCCATGGGTACAAACAACCTCCCACTTTCTGCACCTCTAATTCCTTCTATGACATCATATTGTTTCCATTCTTCCTCTGCTCTAGTATGAGGATTTTGTGTGCCTCTAAACTCCATAGTTGAAATCTCCAACTCCAAGGTCACAGTGTTAGGAAGTGTGGTGAATGGCAGGTGATTAGGTCACAAGGACAGAATGTTCAGATAGTAGAGGCCCCGAGAACTGCTCTGCCTTTCTACCATGGGAAGATACAAAAGACAGCACCCTCCATGAACCATCCCTTGGTGGATGCTAGATCTACAGCAACTGTTTGGGGTCCTGTTACCAGCAGCCAAGATAGAGTAAGATGACTCATTTAACACGGTGTCGGCAAAGCTCCTTCTTGCCTTTGCTTGACTGCTCCACGCTCACTCGGGCTACAGAGACTTTCACATCTCCATTGTATCTGGAAAGCTGTTCCTGGTTATCCATGGAGCTCACTCCTCTATCTCTGTGCCCAAATGTACTTCTTGACACTATCGTTACCACCCACCCCTTACATAGCACTTACACCCTGTGAAACACCATTTTCAATATCTGCTGTCTTTACTGGCTGTTTTCTCTGTCCAAGTAAGTTCCACAAATAGGGATATGTGTAGTTGTATTTACGCACTGGAGGAAAGTTCTTGTCCCAACGAGTGCCCTGTAAGTATTTGTAGAAGAACAAAGAAAGGTAAGAATGGAGGGAAGAAGAGAGAGAGAGAGAGAGAGAGAGAGAGAGAGAGAGAGAGAGAGAGAGAGAGAGAGAGAGAGAGAGACCATTTGGCTTAACAGTACCTACACGTCAGAGAGAAAAGTGTATTCCAGAGAGTATAGTTTTGCTCGTGGCCATGCTACTTAACATCAGATGTTAATCTGAACTCTGGTATTCACAGCTTCATGCCTTACCTGGTCAAACATAAATTTCCTTCTTCCTAAAGGGAAGATATCCATCCCTATATGCAGTCCCTGCAAGCATCCTGGGGGTGGAGGAACCAAGAAAGGGACACCTGGGGAGGCTTGGGTGGTCACAGAATTCCACTGTTGTCAAGCAAGTGAACCAAGACCTTGAAAAGAGAGAGGCTTTCAGACCACATCAGTGGAGCTTGGCCAATATGACTGCTGGATGCCTCTCTGTGAAACACTGCCTGCCTACTTTGCTGGTTTTCTGGAGGCCAATATCTTGCTAAGTAAACACTGGGCATGGGGCTCAGGCACAAGCACATTCTCTGTGAAGTGGGCCTGCCTTCCAGCCAGGCCACAGTACCACCTGGCCAGAAGCAGGTTGGGCAAACAAGTCTCCAGCATAGTTGTTTTGTATGGCTGGCCTCCTGGGGTGGCTATCATTTTCCATTTTTAGAAATGGCTGAGGTGTCAGTTCTCCTTTCCAAGCTCCTCCTCCCCTCTCCATAGCAGAGATCAGACTTGAGAGCTGAGGGGAGTTCACCTCAGCTTGACATCTCCCTCCTGCAGTGGTGTTACTTGGGATGCTGTCAAAGGAAATGAATGGGAGAGGGGCCTGCTCACCCTGGCTAGAGCCTGGCCTCAGCTGAAGTGAGAGTTTGGGATCTGTGATCTGAGCTGTAAGGCCAAATAGGTTTGTTTTGTTTTCTATGTTGTTTTGTTTTGTTTTGTTTTGTTTTGTTTTGTTTTGTTTTGTTTTGTTTTGTTTTGTTTTGTTTGAAAGGCCCAGAAATGTTGATGCATGAGAAAAGAGATCAAAATACTGAAAATCAGGGGAAATTTAAAATAACTTTGACCCCTGTATGGGTGAAATTTCCTGAAAGTCTAAGACCCTTCATTTCTACAAATATGAAACACCGTGGACAATTTTATTTGCTTTTAGAATAATATTATTTACCATTTTATCTAAAAAATAACTACAAATGTCCTAACTGAATGCACTTTAATGCACTTTAAATTTTCCTAAGTTGTTATGCACATCAAAATCTTATTTGCAGAAATATGGAAGAATAAATACTTTAGATTTACCAAAATTTGAGAGACTAAACTAGTCAACAAAAGAAATTTTCCTAATGATTTTCAGACTTCACTGTGAAATCGCTTTATAGTAGAAATTCGTGTGGTTTATCATGACATTTGTTTTGGAAAACAACAAAGAAAATGGACCCAGAAACACGTGAACATATACAAAGACAGCAATCAAAGCTGTCTCAGATTCCCACGGAAGAAGTCTCAAGACCATCAGTGAGACCAAAGCCTGAACCTCCTACGAATATTCTAGATGGAAAGGCGACAACTGAGGATCATGGGACCAGCTTCCTCTAAGTGTGGAGGAAGAACAGAGTACACAAAGCATAAGGCTCAGGGCCACAAATGGTCAAAGCCAAGGGCCAAATTCAACTCACCACTAGGGGGCAGCAGCACTATGCTCCCACCACACGTGGTCTCCCCACCCAACCTCCAGCAGGTGTGTAAGCCCAGAGCTGGGTGCTTAGCTAGCTTATTTCTAGATACTCCTCCTACAGACGCGGAGAAAGCACTGTGTGGCCCAGAGCACAAACCTCTACTCTGCCACCAGATCCTCTAACATATTTCAACCTTCACCTCCTGAAGGACTCTGACACCAGAGTCAGGAACACAGGCTCTAACTACAGCTTTAAAAGCATTTCAAAGTACATGGGATTGAGTATGAGAAAACCTACACCAAACTCTTAAGTAGGAACCGATAAGGCTGAGCAGCGATGCCCCCACAGTTATATAAAATACTAATTTTACTATCCCGCCTCAAACATCTTAAGTTGGTAGGGAAACCCAAGAAATCTTCAATTTTGAGGTTATGGAGATGATTCTAAAACCAAAGCACTTCTCTGAACGATTTTATAAAATGCTTTTAGAAAGGAAAAGGCTTTAAATATTTGTAAAGTGATAGACAGCAGAAGAACCTGGTAAAGACCCAGTAAGGAAAGAAGCAGTACCACTCTGTTTGTAAGAGGAGGCAAGAGAACACCCTATCTGTGAAGCAAGTACAGTGAGATAAAAGGGTAATTTGAGATGAGGAAAAATGCAAAGATAAACAACATGATTATAAAAGGTTTAAAAACAAAACGAAGCTATTTCAAACTCTGAAGATAACACTCCGTCCCACCACTGATAGAAACCAACCGAGAGCTTGTGTTTTTTCATCCATAGAAGTGAACACACAGCGCCAGTTCTGTTTACAGGAGAGGTAGAATCAGCAATGTTAAAATACCAAGTTAAAAATCCCCAAATAACTGTTGGGTCTCTAAAAGTCAACCCCAGGGTGAACATTCAGACTGGAAGTTTCCACAACACAGACCCCGTGGGTTGTCACAAAACAATCAATTACCTGTGGCTGAAGATGAGTCCAGATCCAAAAATCACAAGAGAAATTTAAAAAGAATGGGCCATAAATGTGCTTAGCAGCAAATAGCAAAGTTAACAAGTATTAGCTTATGTACCTGGAAGAGGTGGCTTAAAAAATATATAAATGATTAGGAAATTTGAATTTTTTTTAAAGATAATGAAAAAAGGAAGGAAATTTTGAAAAATACTAACTTAGAGGATTTTTCATTCTTATTAAGTTATAATTAAAAAATAAAAATTATAAGTGCAGTATGACATTTGAAATTAAGTCAGGGCAGTTATATCTCCATTACCTCATTACATAAACATGAAAAGATTTAGGATATATAAATGGAACATATGTATCACACCCTCCTCAAGGCTCAGAGAACACTGGAGAAGAGAAGGAGAAGAGAAGGAGCCTGGGAGAGCAGGGTGAAACAGTGTCTTCTGGATAGGAGACAGCTGTTACACACAGAAATCTCTGCAACTGCTAATCAACATTCCAGCATGGATATGGAAGAATCTGAGAATATTCCCACTCTTAGCTGAGAACCTGTCCACAGGCTGGGGCTGTGTAGAGACGGAGGGAGAGTCAATTTTCCTTAGGGAAGTGATGTGATTCCCAGTAGAAGGACTAGGTCTAGGAGGTGGCCCACACATGCATATGTAGGGGCAATGGCTTATTTTAAAATAAGTAAATAAGGGCACGAAGTTGAAGGGAGAAAGCAAAGGCGAGGGTGGATCTGGGAGGAGCTAGGAGCAGGGATGGAGTGAACTTGGCAAAAAATAATAAAAGTATTACATTTTAAAAGATTTTCGGCAATGTTCAAATTGACATTGACATGACATTTTATTAACTGTACTCACCTATGCTAAACTCCAGAATGTATTCATTCTAATTATTAATTATTCTTCACAATTAAAACTTTGCATTCATTGGACAAAATATCTCCATCTCTTACTCCACACCCATAAGCTTTGTCAATCTATATTTAGCACCTCTCTGCTTTTCTAAATCCTGGCTTGTTTCACTTAGCATGATTTCCTTCTTCCAGATTCACTTCTAATTTTAAAAACTCGATAGAGAGAATATTTGCAAACTGAATTCATCAATGTGTTCATGATTATGAGTGTGTGTGTGTGTGTGTGTGTGTGTGTGTGTGTGTGTGTGTGAGAGAGAGAGAGAGAGAGAGAGAGAGAGAGAGAGAGAGAGAGAGAGAGAGCATACTCCCAAAAAGGATCCAGTTAAATTTTTGCCCAAAATGTAAGCATGATGAAACATTGGAGAAATCTATTAATTCAATTCTTCTCATTAACATATTAAAAGAGAAAATCATATGCATATTTCAAAAGATGTTCAGAAATCTTTTGACAAAATCGAGCAGTGGTCTTAGTGATTTGGGGGAGCTGCCTCTGATATAACAAACATGTCACTAGAGATCTCTGTGCGTCAGGGGATGGACTAGAGAGAGGACTAGCATCCCTCCATTAACAGGAACAAGGGTCTCTGTTTACACCGCCCTGCTCGGCAGTGTACACAAGATCCCAATTAAAGCGGGCAGGTAAGAGAGGCACAGTTTAGAAAGAAAGAAACTCTGTGTCAGTCACACGAGACAAGGAGATACGCTATATAAAGTTACTACAACTGATGAAGCTGTTTAGTGCTATCCCCTGGATGTAAAGCATATGTTAAAGTCAGTATCATTCCTATGAAAATTGAAAACACTAATAAAAATTAAAAACTCATCCTTAAAATCAACATAGGTTACAAGATATTTTAGAATTACTCAAGAAATTCAAAAAGAAATGAAAAGAAATTTTTTGCATTATACTTAAGAACAGAAGACGAATTCCCAATACAGAGGTAGCTGTATCATGCTTCTGGATAAAGGGCCTCAATGGTATAAAAATAGGCAATAACTTCAAGATTCATATATGAATAAATATGTCTAATAAAATCGTAAGAGGCTTTCCATGGCTTCTGATGAGCTGATGCTAAAATTTATAAGGAAGAGGAAAGTGCTGATATTATACAAGACAAGTTTAAAGAATATGACTGGCCACCCTGCCCTAGCTCTCATCCAGAAGGATGACGAAGCCTAAGAAACTAAAATGAGGCATAGACAAAGTGATAGGGACAGTGTGGCCTACAGAAGAGAGGAACCCACAGAAAGGCTTCTCTAGAACAGGTCTACCAAGTTGGGATAGCATAAAACAAAAACCTAGAGAAGAAAGGATTTAATAGTACCACAAATGGCCACCCAGACTTAAAAACTAATTGAATGAGGAAATGTCCTATCTCATGCTACACACATGCAACTTCTGTATGGATTAAAATTTTCACGGTAGAAAGCAAAATATTGAAGACTTTCACAACAAAAATACAATACAATATTACAACTCTAGAGAAGGGAAGATTTTCTCAAAGGATTAAAAGTACAAAAGATAAAAGAAAAAAAACAGTATGAAGTGTCTGTCATTTTCTACCAAAAAAGATTCAAAACTGACTACACAAAAAAATAAATAAATAAAAGAGAAGATACAGGCAGTCAGGATTTATTGCCAACTTGTACAATACAAATCACGAGCATACAAATCCCTAAGATGAAAGGCCATGGCAGTTGGAAAGTGTAAAGGCTGGACCCTGGAACTCATGGTTGAGGAACTAGGTAGGAGTGGCTGAGCAGTGCCTGGAAAAATAGGCAGGATTATAAGCAGTTCAACACGTAAGATCACAGATTCATTCCTAACCATTACATTTATGCGTACTAGAAAAGCCTGGCGATGCCAGTGTCAGTGAAGATGCTGTACTTTAAACAAACAAACAAACAAATAAACAAAAAGCAAGCAAAACAACAAAAAAGCCCTTTCCCAAGGCCTGAGAACATTTACAAAAATATGGTTATATAAGTAGGCCTTGATGAAAACCTCAAAACATTCCCCAAAGGGGAAAGTCTGTTAAAGTCTGTTCTCTGACCACAGCAGAGGAAAACCAGGGATTGGTGTCTCAAATGTATACCAATAAAACAGCCACATGGAAGCGTGTCCTAAATATGAGCAATAAAATGTACAAACTTTCATGGAAAAAAATAAAAGCGTACACGGTGCAGAAAGCTAGCTTAGTTTTTTGTTAGAAATAATAATGGCTTGAGTAAGAAACCAAACTGAAAATTCAGCATGTTATAACAAAAATAACAAATGTTTCAAAAATAACTTTAAAATGTAGCTGGGAAGATAGTTCAGTTGCTGAAGTGTTTGACTTGCAAAGCAGTAGGACCTGGGGTCTTAGTCTCAAAACCCACATTTTTAATTTTTAATATTTATTTATTTAGTTTACATCCTTACCACAGTTTCCCTCCATCCTCTCCTCCCAGCTCTTCCCCCCAGCAAGCTCTGCTCACCCTTCCACTCCTCCTCCATTTCTAGACAGAAAAGAGCAGGTCTCCCGTGGGTATTATCAACAAAACATGACATATCAAGTTCATGTAAGAGTAAGCACCTCCTCTTGTATTAAGGCTGGGTCAATAATCTACATTTTTAAGAAGCTGTCTGTGCTGGCCTATGCCTACAATCCCAGAACTGGGACATAGAGACCTGTGGGTCCTTAGGGCTTCCTGAGTTCCAGCCCCTGGGAGACCCTGCTTCAAACAAGGTGGAGAGTGCCTGAGAAACCAATGATCTCCAATCGACCTCTGAATTCCATATTCATGCATGCACACATACGTGTGTTCACACATGTATGAATACACACTACACACACACACACAAATCTAAAAATGTTAATACTTCAAATTCTATTTTTTTTCTGTTATCCCCTTGGCCCTTTATTTCTGTACAAATCTAAAATCCCAGTATAAGAAGATCAAACTATTCATACAAGTATGTAGTAGATGTATGCACACAAGCTCACATTACACATACAATTACACATATGTAACCTGTTTGTACACATGTAAACACACGTCTGCATGTATGTATTTATATGTGTATGTATGTGTATATATACACATGTATGCCATGTGACCTCTGCTTTGTATGAAAAGCAGAGACACATTAAAACATGACAAATGTCTACAATACTTAGTAGTCACAGCACAGTGTCCTACAATTTATTTAATGCTGTGCATTCTCTTAATTTTTAAAAAACAAATATATGTTTGAATTTATAATTAGAAAAGTTAAGAATAAATTTATTAAAAAGCTCTTGGTTCTGTTGCGGAAAATGTAACATAGATGCCTAGATTTTAGCTGTCCATTTTTTGATTTTGTGATTTGTTTATGTCACCTTGGATGCAGTAGCTGCCAAATGGGAGTTTTCTAACATTTCATCTCAGTGTTCATCCATTGTCTTTTAAAACTTCTCTTTAGTTAACTTTGTTGTTAGACAACTTTCCATAGGTACACAGTGCATACTGACCACACACCCATCTCATTCTCCCATCCCATCCTCAGTTCCCCTCCCACCTCCCCCACCTCTGCCCCTGTTTTCACAACAAACTTCTCCGGCATTACGTTTTGTACTGTGACCCACTGGGTTTAAGCAGGGCCGTCTGTGTAATGGTGGGTTATCTGATAAATGCTAATGGGCTCAGGAGCAGGTACACAACCAAAGACAGTGATCGGCCCCTCCCAGAATCTGTCCATAGTCAGTAGGACAAAGGAGAAGGGGCAGAGAGAGGGGTAGAGCCCCACCCAGAATCTTCCCCTTCTCCTTAGCCCCTCCCCCTCCTGTGACTGATTGCTCATTGGGCCAACCTGGTGAGGTAACCGCAGCCGCTGTGAGTTTATAACTACCATCATTGTACTGGGTCTAGAGGACAGGATTTCACAGCCCCGTACACAGTTTTGACACACACACATACACACAAAGCTATTTCATTCTCGTTCCTATGGTACACATTCTGATCGTTTTCAGCAGCACCAATACATGAGAATTAAATTTCCTTCTTGGCTGTGATCTTCTCTCAGTTGAAATTTATCTCTCTTTGCATATTTTTTTTTTTCAATTTCATGGCATTTTCCATAATCCAGTCTGTTCCCTTTCAATTCCCTATACTGTTGTCCAGGTCTCTTCTTTTTGGAATTATCCTGTTTTGTTTTGTTTTTTCAAATCTTTTTTTTTTTTTTTTTTTTTTTTTTTTTTGTGAAGGCCTTTGTGCTTACTGAACAAGATTCCCTTTCAATCCTCCTAATCTACATCCCACTAGAAAACCCAATACTGCAATACTATGTGCAATCATAGTCACTCCATACATTTGCTTTTTCCATTGCTCAGTGACTAGAGATCAAAGCTGGGTCATATTCATTCTTAACACTCAATATGTCACATTTCTTAGAGTTTGCCAATCTAATTAGTATTACTTATGAGAGGGTGATGCATGGATTTTAGCCATTATTGTTACCTTGACCAGAAAGTTTTGGCAGTGCCTTGTTCGTTTTCCTGTGGTTTTGTGGGCTGATTAGTTTTAACTATCAACCTGGAATCACCTGGGAAGGAAGTCTTCACAAGGGCATTATCTAAATTAGGTAGGCCTATGGGCATGTCTCGGAGGGGGGGGGGAGGTCTTGCTAGTTTATTAATGTAGGAATTACAGTACAGCCCACTGTGGGTAGCACCATCCCCTAGGCTTAGGGTTCTGAATAAGAGAAGAGAAAGTGACCTAAGAGCAAGCAAGTATGCCTCCATGTATTCCCCTCTGTTCCTGAATATGGACAGGATGTGACTAGATGCTTGAGTTCTTCCCTTGACTTCCTCCCAGTGATAATGAGCTGTAATCTGGAACTGCAAACCAAGTTAACCCTTCTCTCCTCCATGTTTCTTTCTGTCAGGGTGTTTTGATCACAACAGAAATAAAGCCAGAACACATTACCTTGTCTTATCACTGATCTGAAGTGGTTCAGTACATATTCTGATTTTATTATATATCTTATTTATATATAGATGCTGCACTATCTACTGAACCTGACCCTACTTTGTCTTCCTCATATTTATGTTCCATCAAAAGCTCTTGTTTCATTTGTTCAACTTGTCAATATTTTATGTTTTATTTATGAAAATTTTTGGTACTGCTGCACCTTACATGTTTTCTATGCTTTCTCTTTCATTTTTTCCTTTTTATATCTAGGCCATATTTACACAGAGTGATTTCTGATGAATGATCTTTAAACAATAAAACAAAGTTCCTTCTTCTTGAGAAATCAGGAATAGATCATGACAATTGTTGGGCTCTGTCTCTGAGTTTGTCAACTACTTGAAGGTCCTGCTTTGTAACAAATAATCCCTAAATCTTAGTTTACAAAATAAAGATTGTCATTACGTGTAAGATACAACTTAATTTGGTTCTGAAGACTTGTCCCACACTATGAGGAAACTGTAAACAAATAATACAATATACCTACTACAGTATAATTACTTCTCACGAACTTCATGACAGAAAGGGTCTGCTCAAAGGCACAAAAGGTCATGTATGCATTTACTAAAGATAGTTTCAAAATAGAGCTCAGTACCCATGATGGGTCTCCTGGACACAACTCATAGCTTCTGTTGGCAACTCCAGGCTAGCCCACCAGCTGCCGATCTTTTACATGCTCACTGTTGGTACAAGGCAATGGAAGGCCTCTTCCCCAGGGGCCTTGAGCCATGCCAAATTCCAGTTATCCAAGGCTCAACCCCCACATGCCAACACCCTCACTCCTACTCTGTCCAGGCTAGAATTGGCCACAGAACCACAGGTTGAGCAAAGAGGATAACCAGGGATGGAGAGCAAAGCAAGAGCCCAAGTCTCACTGGCAAGGGAAAAGTTTCTTAGTATCCAAAATGTGAACAATCCTTTTACAGTTTGGATTGCTCCTCATACAAAAAAAAAAAAAGACACTGCTCTTGGTCTTGGCTTGACCTGCACCTATTCATTACCTCCACCTGGCCAGGCTGTACACATCTTTATTGTTTATGGCAACAGAAAATATGGATAGACATGTTTGAACGGTTGCTTGTCAACACCCCCCCCCAGTCAGTTTCTCAAGACCTAACCCAAACAGCAACACCTCCCACAAAGCACTGCTGTTAGCTGCTTCTGATTATACTCAGCCCTCAGTCATTATAATGGAATCTGAGCTCACTCTGGAATGCATAGAACGTGCAGAGAGAGCTCTGATGCATGGTTCCACCAAACTACATGCCTTAGCCCCAGTAGAAAGACCAAAGAGTTAGAAAACTGCCTGTGGGAAGCACCAGATCCTTACAAATAACTTTACTTCCCTCTGTACTGATCAACTCAAGAGAATTCAGCCAAACAATAACTTCTACAATACAGAAAGCATCATGGGCTTTTAACGAAACTGTGGTCTCTAAATGAGGTGCCCAAGACATCAGCCTTGACTGGGAAGTTGTTAAAAATTCTCAAGTTCTATCAATTTTTACAACATCTACAACTCTGAGCATTATGTATGCTCCAATAATCCAAATTTTAACAGGTCCTCCAGGTAACTGATGTCAACTTAAGTTTGAGGACCACTATACCAAAGGTATAGACCCAGGAGTCTCCCTATTAATCCTAGTTTGGGAGACATTTGTTTTACAGGGGGAAAAAAAGAATCCTAGTACTTAGGAAACTGAGCTAGGAAGTTCAAGGCCAACCTAGGAAACAGCAAATTTGAGGATAACCTGGAATACCTTGTAAGATTTCTATTTCCAAGGAGAGAAGGGGTGTGATCATGTATGCTTGATCATGGGTGCTTGTGACTTGGTGAGTGGGTGCATTGTCAGTGGCTGCGGTGACACAGTTGGTGTGGTACTTGTAGCTCGGTGAGTACCTGTGACTCAGTGAGTACTTATGACTTAGTTTGTGAAGTGCTTGTGACACAGCTGGGGTGAGACTTCAGGAGCCTTTTTTCCTTTCTATGTAGCAGGAAACAATAAGACACCCTGTCCCACACAAGGTGTGTGTGTGGGGCAGGGTGTTAAAGACGATACCTGTGATTGTCCTCTGATCTCCACACATGGCCTGTAGAAAACACTTGTTCTCTCTCTCTCTCTCTCTCTCTCTCTCTCTCTCTCTCTCTCTCTCTCTCTCTCTCTCTCTCTCTCTCTCTCACACACACACACACACACACACACACACACACACACACACATGGCATGGGGATTTTAAACTTGGCCTACATTCTTGGAGCCAGAGTGTTGGCAAAAGAGTTGATTTGTGGTTTAAAAATCTAAACAAAGGAATCAAACATACAAACAAGCAAAGACAAGGCGCCAGCACACCCCCCCTATCCCCCCCCACCCCCCCACCCCCCCACCCCCCGTCAGCTAACATCTGTCCAGTCTCTCTGTCTTGCAGCCTCTTTCTTCACACACTCTCTGGCAAGGAATGTCGCTGTCTTCCTACTGAGTAAGTAGACTACATGGTATACATGGTAGCTCAAGACCTGAATGTCAGTTGGTGCCCTCCTCATATAGCAGAAGGATGGAGAGAAAGAAAGAAAAACAGCATGGTCTCTCTATTCTTGGAGAAGAATCCAGTAGTAATTTTGCTCTAGCTGCAGCATGGAAAGCAAGCTGCCAGGCAGGAAGGGCAGAGCCTGGATTGAAACAGTGCCTGAAGACATGGAGCTGCTGGCTCCATGAGGCCTTGACAGAGTATTGTCAGCCAATCTAACCCCCATCCTGGCAGGCAGAGTGACCCAAAATATCAAGCAAACTTAAGGGCAGCTTCTCTGCCCTACCATCAGAGCCTGGATGATTTCAGCTCAGACATAGGTCTTCCCCCAGACACCTCTCCAACTTTCCCAAAGATGGGCTTTGTTTTGGGCATCTAAGATGGGGTGGTTCTGGTTAATGTCATGATCCAGCCATGCTGACCAGATTTTTGCCAGATGCTCAGATGATGTACCAGAATAATCTTCTGGGGAACGCCCCACTAGAGGGCTAATTTAGTCAAAACTGTGACCTTTCGTAGAACTGTTTACATAGAACTTAAAACAACACAAGAGAATATATTTCCCAATGAAAATGAAATCAAATTAAATTCCTCTTGCATAGCTCTCATTAGCGGGCTGAGGCTCTCAGGACTCACAGCTATGCTGACACTTGGGAACAGCAAAAAAGTAAGAGACCCAGGTGCCAGATGGAGGACAGAGCAAGGTCCCAGACATCAAGAGGCAAGAGCTTTGGCCTCACCGTGTCCTGGACCCCTTTTCTGGCTCCGCTGTTTAGTGACCTCTGTGCTTGTCCAGCCAATGCGCCCTTCACTATCCAAGTGATGTGACTTATTATCCAAATTCCTCTCAAAGTTGCCCCATCGTTTTAAACTAAGTCTTCATCCAATGGTATCAGGAATGTGTGGTAAAAATGGGGGCCACACAATGAAGGACCTCTTGGCTGATGGCTTCCCTTCCTTGACCTATTTAGGCATTCTACGGGGAGCCTTTCTCTTAATGGTGGTGTCCTTAGGGGCGAAATCCTGCATTCCCCCTGGTTAGTCCAAAGAAAGTAATGGTAACAGTGAGAGGTACATATTACAGCAATTCAGTCATGTGCCCCCACACGCTTCCATGAACTCTGTGACAAAAAGGCTGAGCCCGACAGGCAGTTCCACTGCAATCTTCAAATCCCCATACCCCAAAATAAAACAACTTTGACGTCTATAACAATTTCCTACACCAAGAACGCACGAGTGCACAGGCACCACACAATTAAAAATAATGTGGGCCAGGATGTGCAACTATGTGCAAATGGTCCCTATTTACTGGAAGGTCTTATTTAGGAAGGAGCAAACTCTTCCATGATGAACACTTGGCTCCTGGCCGGAAGCATGCTCCCTCTTAGCTCCTGAGAGCATGAGCATCTAGACCTCAGCAGCCCAGACAGGGCCTTCCCTACTCACTTGTAACAAACTGTAGAAAAGGACACCATGGCCTACTTTTAGGGAAACCTAGTGCCAATTTAAAAACGGAGAGGGGGAGACAGAATGGGGAGAGAGCCTCGGCTCTGGAAATTATGACTTGATGACACCCTCCTTCCCCTCCCTTCTAATCTATGAAGCTGTAGACATGACCTTAATTATAGATGGGCAGGTGGGGCCAGGCCAAGAACAGGGCTTCGGCTAGAATTTGTGGCAATGGAATTACTGGGTTCAGAGCATCCAGCTTTTCCTTGGGCTTCAAGGCTCTGGGTCCCTCCTTTGAGGTCTAGCTAGGGAAAAACTCTCCTAAAAGTTTTTTAAAGTGATAAATGAGAAATAGGAGTCCATGCCCCACATAGACCGCTCCCTGACCAAAACTAAATCAATAATGAAGGATTAGAGGCTGGGAGAAAGTAAGTTGCTCTATCTAGCTGGGAGAGTCACCTCACTCTTATAAGAGCCCTCATGGGCATAGATCCTATGACTCCTATGTCCTCCTGCAAAGCACAAAGTATCACAAAGGAGGATGCTATGACATCATTGCTGAACACTACCCAACGCCAGGCATGACAATCTCCTTCTTATGCATCTTTTCAATGAATTCAAGAAATAATCATGAGAGACCATTATTACTCTCCATGTTAAAAATAAAGAGCCTGGGAGTGGACAGAGCTAAATGACTTCTCCCAAGACCACACCTCTGCTAAGGGGAACACATGTGTCCTCATGCTTCTTATTCTAATCTCATTCCTTCACATTTAATCTTTGGCCCCTGCTTAAAATCCACAATGGTTCCTTTTGCTCACAGGATGGAGTTCCAAATGAGGTTGCACATCTCGAAGGGCTAGAACAAAGCAGGAGTGATCACCGGGGTCCAGTAACAGGGAACAAAGCAGCCCTGTAGGTATCTCATAATATAATCTCTGGCTACACATGTCCATGTTGGAGCCCAGGGAAATGTTCTAGGCTGTTATCAATTAAACAATAAAGCAGGAAGGGAGAGAAGGAAAGAGGGGGGTGAAGGAGTGAGAGGGGGAGGGAATATAGAGTATATAGGAAATCAGTAAGTCTTATTTTATAATATCTTCCAGGTACATGAAACCAACCATATTTTCTAAATTAATTATATTACAATTTTGAGAATGAGGGGTTACTGTTTAAATTAATAGCTTGTTTAAGTTTTGGTTTTGGAGAAAGAAGTCCCAATATTCTTAATTGATGTACTTGGAAACACAAAAAATAATTCACCATACATTGAATATGTTTTTATTTTCTTTCACAAATGGTCTCCTACCTACCTCTGATGAACCCTTGACACAGGCCGACCGAAGCAAGCTAGGGTCATGTGGGAAGAGGGAACCTCAATTGAGAAAATGCTTCCATCAGACTTCCTGTAGGTGAACCTGTGGGGTATTTTCTGGATTAATAATTGATGTGGAGGTTTAAGTCCACTGTGGGCAGTAACATCCCTGGTCAGTTGGCCTTAGGAAGTATAAGAGGAATGGCCGAATGTAAGCCTGGAAGCAAACCAGTAAGTGGCTTTTCCCCTTGGTCTTGCTTCAGTCTCTCCCTCCAGGTTCCTGCCCTGATTTCTCGTTATGGTAGACCGTGAGCTGTAAGATGAAGTGAACCCGCTCTTCCCCAAGTTGCTGTTGGCCCTGGTGTTTATCACAGCAATGGAAACCAGTCCAGCACTGAGCTCACAACTTGTCCCCCTTCCTGGTTTTGAAAGAAGGTCAAAGCAGAGACAGGTGAGTATCTTGACTATGGCCAAGATTGGAAACAGACAGCCAAAGCTACCATAATGCTACCACCAAGTGGCAAGGGTACCAAGGGAGTTAATTATTGGTGATCAGCAATAAATATCCATATACCGCATTGAAATCACGTATGAGGCCAGGTGATTAAAGCTACATAGGATCTGCTGAACTCAGGTTCTTTTCCTACATCTCTCTCTCTCTCTCTCTCTCTCTCTCTCTCTCTCTCTCTCTCTCTCTCTCTCTCTCCCTCTCCCTCTCCCTCTCCCTCTCCCTCTCCCTCTCCCTCTCCCTCTCCCTCTCTCTCTCTCTCTCTCTCTCTCTCTCTCTCTCTCTCTCTCTCTCTCTCTCTCTCTCTCCTCTCTCCTCTCTCCTCTCTCCTCTCTCTTTTTTGTTGTTTCTGAGACAGGGTTTCTTTGTGGATCCCTGGCTGTCCTGGAACTCACTCTGTAAAACACGCTATCCTAAAACTCACAGATCTGCCTGCTTCTGCCACGCAAGTGCTGAAATTAAGGGTGTGCACCACCACCCTGCTAAGAGTCACTTCTATAGGCAGTGTTCCATGGAGGAGAGAGAGAGAGAGAAGGGAGAGAGAGAAGCAAAACAAACACATAATTCTTCAAGAAGAGCCCCAGCCATTGGACACTATACATGTCATAAGGTCTAATCAGTAAGCCAGACAGTATCAAGTATATAAACACGTGGAACAATGTCAGGTAGGGCCTCGCATTTGGATGAAAATAAAACAGCAAAAATTGACAAACTGACTGACCTGATTTTCTTTAAGATAAGAAAATGGCTGGGAACAACTCCCCCACCCACTTACCCACCCCCTCACTCCCCCCACCCCACCCGCCAGTACTGAAGAGTGAATCCAGGGGCCTGGGGCAGGCAAATTCTCTATCTCTGATCTAAGCCCCAGCCCAAGAACCGGCCCTTTCCAAGAAGGCAAAACTAAGCAAAGACCTAAGGGAAGTGAGACACCAGAAGGATCAAGCCATGAGATGTCTGGGGCATGTGTGTCTAGGCAGGGGAGACAGTAAGTGACAGAGCTTTGAAATGGAAATGCAGTTAGTCTGTGAGATGATCAGCAATAGAAGGCAGTGAGGGAAGTCATAGGAAAGCAGAGGTGTGGGGAAGGGACGCTAAAATGACTTCTAGGTCTTGGGAAACAATGTGGCTCATGACTTTTTTCAAGTGT
Source organism: Phyllotis vaccarum (assembly GCA_033318265.1). Taxonomy (NCBI): domain Eukaryota; kingdom Metazoa; phylum Chordata; class Mammalia; order Rodentia; family Cricetidae; genus Phyllotis; species Phyllotis vaccarum. The sequence continues at coordinate 186,059,018 of JARWLC010000001.1, read as the reverse complement.
GCTAGGAAAACATTAAAAAAAAAAAAAAAAAAAAAAAAAAAAAAAAAAAAAAAAAAAAAAAAAAAAAGACCAGAGATGTGATCGAGCAACTGATGACTTCACCCTCTCCCTAAAACCCAACGCAGTAGTTTTGAGTAAGCAAGGGGCAATTAGATCCCAGCTGGGGACTGTCACCTCCACATTACAAATACTCTTTTAATACAGCCTCAAAGTTCAAGAATGTTTCTGCCATGGTGAATTTTCTATTTTGACTCGATCAGCATTTGAAATCACAACCCATTTTGTCTGGGTGACTATTTAGCTATACTTCATCTATGTGCTGCTGAGATGGGGAAGTTTTGAGCTGAAAATTCATTCTTACACTTTCTCTCATAGTAGATTCTGTCTCCCATGCCTGCCTACCAAATTTTTGCTTCTTTGTAGTTTCCTGCCTCTCACAGCTCTGTGCCATCCCTGGTTTCTCTGCCCTCTGTAAGTAAGGAATGAAAGGTTGGGATAGAATCAAGGCTCCAGCACTGAACCTTCCTCTAGAGATCTCTTTTGATTGACAGCAACCCATAAGCAAAGGGCTGTCTGGAGATAGCAAAAACCTGACAGGAACATGCTCCATCTGTGTTCACTCTGATCATTAGTATTACTTCCCACCTTCCTATCCACACTGCTCTGGAAACTGACCTGATAGAATGACTGGGGGCTGCGCATGCGTTGAGCTCCTGGGGCCATCTGTACATCTATGTATTCTCAAGGGACTCTTGTTTTGAAGCAATGACGAGCTCACACTTTATGGATCAGGGAAGGCAATTTTCAACTGTGTTAGGACATGAGGTGACATATGCTGCCTTTTTTAACCTTCTTACCTTCCCCCCAATGATTCTTTCAAGGTTCACTAACAGTATTTAAGGGCCTTATCCCAAAGTCCCAAGAGTGAGAGGTTCCTTCTCCAAGCTCCTCCTGATCCAAAACATAGCACCCCCACCCAATGTTTAAGCATCTAGTTCTTACTCTCTGTCCTTCTCCCTACAATAAAAGCAGCCCAACACTCCACAGATCCTAAAGATGTCTTTTAGAAGCCTGTTTTCTTTCTCACAGCTCTTTGTGAGACACACACACACACACACACACACACACACACACACACACACACACACACACACACTTCCATGGTGTCTTTAGTTAACCCATCACCTCTTGAGATTCATTCTTCTCAAGTTTAACTTCTGCGTCTTTCTGGAGCCCCTCTTCCACTGGATTTCATCACAGAGTCCCATAGCTGGTCACCTCTCCCTGGTCTTTGTCCCAGAAAACATTTGCACAGTTAGGATCACACTTCTGATAAATTTTCAGTCACTGTCACCACGCTACCTGACACTCCCCCTAAAACCTCCAGCTCACTTCCTTTTTCTCTCAATTGTTTGAAATTTCTCTTCTTTGTTTTCTAGCTGTGCCCAGTTTCCACTTGTCACTCTGACACGTCTCCTAAAGTTCCCTTCACGTCCACTCAATCAACCTATGCCTTGTGCTGGGGAGAATCCCACAGAGCAAATCAGTGATCTGGGTCACCTCTCCATCCCCTGAAAGGTGACATTTCTTTCTGAGGGGAAAGCCATAGAATTGGCAGGCATTCTGATTTAATGTCAAAGAGACTTTCCAAAGCTGTCTGGGCAGCCCCATCACTGGAATTCCTTTTATTTTCCTGGGACAGTTTCTGAGGCATCTTCCATGTAGTGCACTTGGCCCTTCAGTGTACAGTATGCACGTGGTACAAGTCCATCAAGGTCGCCACTCTGTGCTAAAACATGGACAGATCCAGGTCACTGCGGTGACCTGAAACAAAACGAGTTAGCAGGAAAAGCACAGGGAAATGAGGCACACAAAACTTTGTCTCCATTCTCTTCTATTTCCTGGTGTTTTCAGCCTAGTGTGAGTTCACTTTGCTTCCAAAGGAGATGGCTCCAAAGTGCATTCAGCCAGCATAATCATCTGTAAAACGGGAATGATAATGCTTGCCCCACCCACTCTGGAGGAATACCGCCTTGCACAAATACAGTACTGAGCTTGGTGAGAGAGCTGAAAGGTGCTGGTAAATGTGGCGATGAACTTTGTGTAAACATTTCCCATGTGCCGGCACTGGCTTCCCTAAAACTCTACATTTCTGAGAATTCAGGATAAGAAAATGGAATTTATAGCAAATAAGGTTAAGGAAGCAAGAGTCCTGAGTCTAAGGTGATGTCTCAATGGGTTAAGAGTGTGTGACAGCTCAGTGGGTAATAGAGTGCTTGTTGAACGAGTACAGAACACGATCTCCAGCACCTGTAACAAGAAGTATTGCTGTGTTGCTCGTGGAGACAGGCAGAACCCCAGTTCTCACTGCCCAGGCTGGCTGAATGACAAGCTCCAGGGACAAGAAGGAAACCTGTTTTGGAAGAGGAAGCAAGGCAAAGACTGATAAAGCAGGACACCGACACCGAACATCCTCGCTAATGCACAGGGTTATGCACACAATACATACATATTTACAGGACCCATGCACATACATACAATACATAAAGAAATTAAGCCTTTGGTGGCTTGGATGAAAATGGCCCCCATGGGTGCATACATCTGAATGTTTGGTTCTCAGTTGGTTGACTGTTCAGCTGTTCAGCTCTTTATTAGATCAATCACGTGTTTTAGGCAGACGAAGTATCACAGCTTCACAGAGTTAAACAAAAGCAACACAAAAGAATGCAAGACATCTTTGCATCATGAAGTAAATGTTTCACAGCATAAACAAATGTAAGACATCTTAAATTAATATTCCGCAACACAAGAGATGCACCTGAAAATGATAGCTCCAAGGCTCCCCAGTCCTGCTTGCATACCAACTCTTGTATTACACAAGCTTGTCTTCAATTCAGCTTGCAAAATTCAAGCCCATGTTTATGACCACAGAAAGCTAAGTGATAATTAAGACCCTTTAAATGTCAAAGTTATAAAGATGCTGCCTTATCCTCACCCTCGTTCCCTTCCCAAGATGAGCAATAGCTGGGGTTTATCTAGCCTAGGACGACGGACTTCAGGGGCTGAGGCTGGGGCAGGGAGCCATCTTAAAGGAAAATAACCTGAGGATGTTAGAGGTGAGAATCTTCCTTTGTAAAAGGAGCTGTACTATCCATAGCACTTTGAAAACTACTTGTGGAGTGTTTATTTCTGAAAATAAGTTTAAAGCAGAATAAATCTCCATCATTAGCCATATTCAAATGAAGCAGAGAATCAAAGGACCAGTGAGTCAGGCAGACATCAGAATCATCTCTCTCAAGGTGTCTTCAGCTTTGGCTCTCTATGGCCTTTGTCTGCTCATCTCTATCTGTCTCTCAGTATCTATTAGCAGTTACCTTTAAATCAACCTGCTTTGTGAAATGTTATTTTTTGCTTTGCCTCAGTAATATTCTTAAAAATATTCAATATGCTTTTAGTCTAATATACTTTTTAGATTAATATGTAGTTATTCAAATTGATTTTTCTATATATATATGTGAATATACATGTATCTGGATGTCAGAGATCAGTCTTCTCAGTTGTTTTTCTAGGTTGCTCTCCACATTGTTTATTGAGACAGATTCTCTAACTGAACCTAAAAATCGCCAATTTAGTTAGACTGACTGGCTCTTCAATCCCTGTGCCTGCCAATCTCTGACTCCCCTGTTTGGGGATTATAAATACTCTCCCAGCTTTTGCAACTGGGCACTGGGGATCAAACTCAGGTCCTTATACTTGTATGGAAAGACTTTCCTGAATGTGCAATCTCCCAGCCCTCAGATGAAATTTTGAAAATAAACTTTCTGTGTGCTACCTACAATTGTATATGGCAAACACTCATCCCAATGCCACCACTCAGATACAAAATTCATTGTCAAATGAGCATCCAAAGTTATGTTTTCAAAACACTTTGGCTCTAATCTTAAATGAGTTCAATCTAGCAGACACAGAGTAGAACCAATGCAGTAACTTGATGTCATAACAAAATACCTAACCTGGGCTCTTACACAGTAAAGAAGTAAGTTTATTCTAGTTCAAAGCTCTGGAAGTTTAAATCCAATACTGGGTAGACACATTATATCTGACACATTATGTCAGAGGTACATGTTAAACTGAGTGTATATGCCATAAGTTGAGGTACAGAGAGGGATGGAGAAAGAGAGAGTCAGAGACAGAGAAACAGAAACAGAAAGGCAGAGTGAGACATAGAGAGAAACAGACAGAAACAGAGACAGGGAAGCAGCAGGAGACACACAGAGAGACAGAGAAACAGAGAATGTTCAGAGTTGCATTCCCTTGGAGGATTCAACTCCAATGACCTGAGGCTATTCATCTGTTAAAGATCCACAGACTCCCAGTGGTACTACCCTGGGGACCAAGATTTAATATGTCAACCATAGACGCATGTCAGAGATGTCATCCAAAGCATAGCAGTCAACCAAACTTTTCTAGGTTTGCTTTTGTTTTCTTCTTGTTGTGTACCTAGCCTGAAAAAGACAAACTCGCCTCAGGATGGAAAAGAGAATGGGTGTGCATGGAGCCTGGAAGAACTGGCCTCTCTGTTCCACTAACCACAGTAGCCTCTTCCTGTCCTCCGCTCAGAGATGCCCTCTAGAGGGAGGCTTAAGGACAACATTGACAAATCCTTGGTGACTCTACCTCTTTGCCCTGTCAAATCTGCACCAACCTATTATACAGCAGCAGCTACAGGCCTTGCCTTCCCCAGTGGTCAGGTGTAAGTCAGATATTCCATATCACAAGCATTTCTCATCCTACAAACCTAGCCAACCTAGTACTTAAAAATGTGATTGTTCCTTCTCTCCTGGTGGGCTCTGTTTTCTATTTCTTAAAGAGAACAAGGAAACCTTTCTGTGGCAGTCCCACCCAAGAAATATAACCAGGTCTAAAGATCATGTTCAATGTGGGGAAAGAAGACATAGAACGGACAGAGTATGGAGATGCTTTAAACTCATCTGTGGTGATATATTATATATTTAATAAAAATCAGCCTGGAAAATCAGAGAACAGAATCACCCACAGTCAAGTCATGAGGGTCAGCAAGTAATGGGATCAAAGGTGTGGGTCACCGCTCTCTGACCTTCATGGCTTGACTGTGGGTGATTCTTTTCTCTGATATTCCAGGCTTGTTTTATTAAATGTACAGTATATAAACAAAGGATATATTTACATTCTAGTCTCAGTGTTTGGCTAGTCCAAAATGGCCCTGGCTGGAGTAACTCAGCATTTTCTGTGTGCTCACATATCCTCCAGCAGGCTATCATGGACTTTTCATATAGAAAAGCAAGGGGAAGAAGTAAAAATTCACCAATCTCTTCCGATAATTTAACTTTCCTTAAGTCTACTAACACACCTTTCCACGGCCAAAGAAATTCACATGGCCAAACCTAGAGACAAAGCTTAAGGGGAAGCCATGATCTGAAACCATGGATGCACTCAACACGTCTCACATACACTAAAGGAGAAGCAGAAGGTTCACTTGTGAGACAGGGGTGTCACAATGATTAATTTTGGTTGTCAACTTAATGGGATTCAGAATGGCCCGGGAGACAAACGTCTAGGGTGTTCCTAACAGGTTTACCAAAGATTAGAAGACCCAACCCTGAATGTGGGAGCATCATTCAATAGAGTTCCAGACTGGATAAAAAGGAGAAAATAAATGCCCACTTCTCTGCTGCCTCACACTCCTACCTACACAAGCTAAAGCTAACATTGCATGCCTTCTGTGCCACAGTGGATGTGAAGTTAGAACAAACCCTTCCCTTCCTTATTCTGTCTGTCCCTGTGGTGAGAGGAATGTCCAAAAGAATCTAAGTAGTAAGAACAAGTAAGGCCCTTAGCACCAGATGCTGAAAGAGTCACAGGAAGCCTTTGTCCCATCACAGAGTTTTGCTTTTCCAAGGTGTGCATGTTTGTTTCCAGGGAGTTGGGGGAAAGTCTGTCCTCAGGCCTGGGCACACTTGCTTCCTGAAGGGATAAACAGCCTGAAACCTGTTCATTTTCTTTCTCTACTCTTTTCTGTCTCCATTTCCCTGACAGCTGCAAGCTAAGTGAACGTCATGGAGCTCAGGGATGGCCTCCTTGTGTTTGGTTCAGCCGCTCAAGCCACTGGATCATCTTACAACTAAGAGATTAGCAGGAGGGGAAAGGATGTGTAAGGAAACCTCTCTGTTCCAGGCTGAGGCTCATTTCTAAATAAAGATATTAACTCATAAAGACAGGGGTGAGGATCTGGGCCTAACTAGATCTGACTTATGGAAACCCAGAAAATTAAACACATGCACACATATTCACGCATTCACATAAAGTACTTAGAATTCAGATTGTAAAAGAGGAAAAATATTGAAAATATAAAACCAGCTACAACTGTAATTGAAAATAAAGTTTGCATCTTGCTAGCAAATGTGAGCTATAAAAATTCCACGTTTTTGTGGTCTGGCTTAGGACAGGACAAATTTCCAGAGCCTCACATAGAAATACAGACATCCACACAATTTATAGACACATGAAACACAAATAAACGTCCACCTACAAATTAATCACATAATAACACAAGACACACACACACACAGTTGGTGTCTTTGGCTTGGTTGCATCTTGAAGTACTAGGAATTGAACCTAGGACCTAATGCATATTGGGAAAATGTTCTAGTACTAAGCTACATTCATTAGCTTAACTTAACTTAACTAGCTAGGCTGAGCTTTCATAATTGATGAGAAGTCTCCAAGTCCTTATTTGTGAGCTGGTGGTGCAAAGAAATATCCAACTCCACATTATAGCATTTGGACATATACAAATGCAATGTCCACATGCACACATGTCCATCCATATAGGCTCTCTATACAGCTATAGATGGATGAGCTGCTCAGAACCTGCCTCTCTGACTGTCTCACTATCTACCCCTTTCCCTGCCTCATCTCCTGCCAGTACTCTTCAAAGCCCAGGAAATCCTACATTCTCTCTGTTCAACACCCTTGACAATCTATTTCCCATGCTCTTCACATGGCTAACTCTCTCAAAACCTTCAGGGACTTCAGCTTCATCTTCTTAGTGCTGCCATCCCAACTGTTTTATATTAGCAGGTCCCTTACCATTTCCACCAGTGTATTATTCTCCAAGTGTGGAATAGTACACTCCTGTGTAATAGCTTGGAATCTCTTCATTCTCCCATATCTGCATCACTATTTTATGTCCCAAGTCTAACAGTGTCTAGCAAACAGTGATACTCAATAACTATCTGTTGCATGCACAAATTGCCACAGTGAAAAGCTGAGAAATAGCACAAAACACATCAGCATTACTCACTTTCAGAACCAATGCTTTAGGTTCCACATATGCTCATATCTCAGTCACTGTCACTGGATCTGTTGTACAGTCAAATTGATCAACTGTCTCAGAGTTCTGGGCTGGAGATGGGAAACAGTTAGGACCAGAGATGCATACACTGGCATATGGAAATCAAAAACCGCCAAAAGGTCAAAGATGGAGACAGGACAGCAATCATACTTGCCACCAACCTCCAAGATGGAGTTTTCAAACTGCTAAGAACCAACAGAGCACAGGATGTGTGAAAAGACACCATCCTGGTGACTTGGAAGAGCTGAGTAATCCAAAATTATAGTTGGTAGTAATACTGCCCAAGGGAAGTAAACCTGGGGATATTGGAATGCCAATGATAATGCCAGCATCTTAGTCAAGACATGGAAGCCTCCATGGCCAATCTAGGTAGGGTTAGCTCATGATGAACCAATCTCAGAGAAGTTGAGAGCTGCTAATGCTGTGACATCAACTCTTGGAAAGTCCCAGGGCTTTTGGAATAGACGGCTCACCAGCTTGCAAGATGGGCAGTCCTGTGGTTGGGGTAGTGTTCAGAAAACAACTAAGCCTTTGAAATACATGTGCAGAGCAAGAGGCATTTGAGGATGGAAAATGTGACAGATTGAGCAAGTCTTCTACAGACACATGCTGCATGGGAGGCAAACCTCACGAAGGGAGCAGGCAGATGGATCTTCTTCTGCATTCCTTGTCCAGTCACCGCCTCCTCTGGCCCTGACACTCATGATCGTGTCAAGTAGAAAGTCAGAATCTCAAAATAGGAATGGAAATTAGATCAATGGACACAGCTGTCACCAAAGACATAGACTAGGTCATCTTCATGAACAGCCTGCATTTACAAGTGAGCAATTCAAAGTACCAGACTCCTCCCAGGGTGCTTTGGTGGGTAGTAGTCACTTCAGAAGGTTCTTCTGCCCACACTGATTCATCATGTGTCAGAAAAACATAACGTTAACACACACTATAACCCCACATCTTACAAAAACTTACATCATTAGCTCATTAGCTCCAGTTACTGGGGTAGAAGACTTCCTCTGTAGGGAGTTGCCATGAACCATTATATTTGGGCATTGTGGCTAAATGTCTCAGACCTATGGATCCAGTTTCTGCTACCAGGATACAGGCAGCTGCCCCAGCAGAGCACTCACAACAGGTCATTAGATCTTAAAGTGTATCAGCACCAGGAGGGCCCTGGAACCTGTAGAAATAAAGAATTTAAGGGACTGCCCCAAGCTAAAGAAACAATAGAAGCCCCTCCCGCATCTCCCCACCTCTTCATCCCTCTCACACACTCAAATACTGCTTCTGTCTTAGGAGAAACAGGCTCTCTAAAGTCATCACATTCCAAATATACACGAATCATATGGCCTTTGCTACCGTGGAGACACACTGGTGACAGTTGCCTGCATTACACATATCAGGCCACAAGCAGAGCTCTGTCAAGTGAAGGTAGTTGTTTTCCCACAACTATGCAAGTTCTTAACTTAGTGGTTGGTGCTTTTAGATTTAGATACACGATTAATAGGTAATAATAGACACAGAAGTGTGTCCATATTGTACAATAAATTTACATAAACTTGACCAGTTAGTCATGTTGATACAGCTTGGTGCTTTCTCTCAGCTCCTCTATGTCCACGAGCAATCTGATTTTACATATTTTTCCGTCAATTAGTATTACCTGTTATTATCTTCATCTGAAGGAGTCTTCAGGGCCGCCTTTCACCTAATTACTATGACGGAGGGATGCTTTGCTTACAGCAAATACCTCATCCTCTCCAACACTTGCTACACAGTTGTGATTCCAATTTGCATCTCAGCCATGAATGGTGACATTAATCATCTTTTCATTTTTGTTGATTATTTGAATATCCTCTATGAAGAGCCTGCTCAAATTTTATGTCCGTTTTTCTATCAAACTACCTATGATTTTACTGATTTATAGAAGTGTTTTCTGCATATTGTAGATATGAATGCTCTCTAGTTCCAGATATTTTTCTGCAAAAAAATCCCATAATTCCTCTCTTTATGACGGAACAAAACAAAACTCCACTGTGTGTCTAAATTCTATATTTTTTTTTCTTTATTCCTTCATGCTTTGACGGGTAGCTAGACTGGTTACCCAACTAGGATATTGTGAACCTAGCAATAAACAAGTGTGAAGGCATCCATGTTGTAAAGTGACTTGGATTTTTGGGGGTAAATAAATGGAAGTGGCATAGCTGAATCATATGATTAATCTAGTTTTATTTTAGGGGGGGGAATAGCTTGGCTAATTTACGTTCCCACAAGCAGATAGAATACTTTCCCTCCCACAGCCATGAAGATTTTGGGGGGAGTTAGTTTTCTTGGTGATAACCATTCTGACTCAGGTAAGATGGTATCAGTGTAGTTGTGTTTGTATTTCTTTGATTACTAATTATTTTTCCCTTTGGTGTTTATTGTTTTAGCTCTTAATTTAATTGTGGCCATTAATTTCCTCTCAGGAATGCTATCACTTTACTCTGTGCAGAAGCTTTTGAATTGAGTGCAATCTACTCTTGCTACCATTTCCCTAGGTGCTGTCTCCCACTCACAAAGTCACTTCCATAGCCACAGCTGACATGTTTATCTTGTGTTACCTCGGTACTTTCAAAGTTTGGGTCCTATATTAAAGTGATCAATCTTTAGCTGCTTTTGTACAGGCTGGCAAACAGGGATCTAGGTTCACTCTCCTGTATATGAACATCCATTTTCCCCATGACTATTTTTTAAAGAGGCTAGCTTGTTTTCAATGTATGTTTCAAACATTTGTCGGGTATGTGAAGGCTGAAGGCTATGGGCTTGTTTCTGTATCTTCTATCCTATCTGTCAGTGTTACAATGCATGTCATTATGATGCAGCTTTGTGATGGTAGCTCTGCAGTATAGTTTAAAGTCAGGAAACTATCAATATTTTCTTGCTCAGAGGGCTTTAGCTTTTCAGAATCTTGTGTTTCCTCATGAACATTAGGACTGTTTTCTGTAGAAAAGGTGCCATTGAATTTAAGTGGCTAAACATTGAATCTGAAATCACTTTTAGTAAGATGGTCATTTAACAACAATTGATTTTGCTGATCCATGATCCTAAAATATCTTCCCATCTTCAGTGTCTACCCCAGTTCCTGTCCCTGGCTCCACTGTACAGGTCTTGTCATCTTTGCTTGAGTTTGCGCTCAAAGTCAGTTATTATTCTATGATGTTTTCTTTTAGAGACTTCATCTTTGTTGCTTAGAACAGCTATTGAGTTTTGCATGTTAATTCTGCATCCTGTTGCCTTGGTGAATGTAAGAATCTTCTGATAGAGTCTTTAGACACAAAAGGACAATTCCACATCTTTTGGATGGTACCTTTTTTTGTTTACTTCTCTTGCTTTATGGCCTTAAAACTTCAAGCCCAATATTAAATAGGAGTGGCAAGAGCCAAAAATGTCAAAAGTTCTTGCCTTATTTCTGATTTCAGAGTTAGTATTTTGTTTTTCCTTATGCTCAATTAATAGTGAGTATCGGCTTGCTGTACTTAACCTCTAGTATGTTAGGGAATGCTCATTCTAATTCAGACATCTTCAAGGCTTTAATCATGTAAAGATATTGAATTTTACCAAAGGATTTTTGTGCATCTACTGATCAATCATGTTATCCTTGTTCCTAATTATTGTGTGTATAGTGTTGTATTCACTTATCTGTATATATTTAGGTATCTCTGTATCCTTGGAAGGAAGCCAACTTGATATTAGTGTATAAGCTTTTAAGTGTATTGCTGGATTCGGTTTTGTTATTGAATTGAGAATTTTTGCCTATATGTTCATCAAGAACGTTGGCCAACACTTTTTAGCGTGTATGCATCAGGGTGATACTTACTTCACAGAGTGAATTTAGAAATGTTTCTTCCTTTTGTATTTTATGAAATAATTTGAGGAGCATTGGTGTCAGCTCTTCTGTAAAGTTCTGTTGGAATTCAGAAATGAACCCATTCAGCCTTAGGTTGTTTGCTGGGTTTTATTTTTGCTCTGTTTTGCTTGTTAGACAACTATTACTATTTCCATTTCATTGCTTGTTATAGTACTCATTATTATTAATAACGATCTGGATTAAGTCACACCTGTTACGATATTCTCTTTCATCTCAATTTTATTCATCTATGCCTTTTCTCCTGTTTTATTAGCTTGGCTAAATATTTGCCAAGTTTAACTTTAAAAAAAAAAAAAAAAAAAAAAAAAAAAAAAAAAAAAAAAAAAAAAAACCTCAATTTTACCAAGTCCTCAAACTGTACATTTGGCTCCTATGCCATTTATCTCTTTTCTGACCCTTATTGCTTCTTTCTATTAATCTTATGTTTGGCTTGCTTATACTTTTTTAAGATGTTGAGAGACATCACATTGAGATCTCTGTGATGGATGTAGCTGCCTACAGCTACGAACTTCCCTCTTAGAACCATCCTTGCTGCATCCCACAGACCCCACAGAGTGATATTCTCATTGTACTTCAGTGCAAGAAGATTTCAGTGTCTCCCTTAGATTTCTATAATGTCTTGCTAATTATTCAAAAGCCTATCTCTCGATACGTTTTTGTATAGTCCAGGTGTTTGCATAACTTCTCTAGTTTCTCTTGCTATTGATTTGTCATTTTCTTCCATAATAATCTGAAGAAATAAGAAATTATTTGACTTTTGTGTTTTTTAAGGTTTTCTTTATGAGGAATTACGAGAGCTATGTTAAAGAAAGTCCATGGGCTGATGTGCACAATGGACTTTCCATAGCTGGTGTCTGCTAAGACAATCGAATGTATGTCTACTTACCGTCTGTCTAAGTCATGCTTATCATCTGTTAAGACAATGTGGCTCATGGTACAGTTTAACTCTGAACTTCCTTTGTCTGTCTTTATCTACCTGCTGGTGAAGGCAAGGAATTAAAAATCCCCGTTATTATTGTACCTAGAACTTTTCACCTCTTATGTCAGGAGGAGTTTTTGTTTTAGAGAGTTGCATACGCCATTTGGTTCATGTGTACCCATATGCTTTCATGATGGACTTCTTTTATCTGTGTTACGGGTACTTACCTTCTTCAGCATCTCTTTGAATAATTTTGCCTTGAAGTCTATTTGTTACCTCCAAGTTCAGTTTCTCTTGCCCTGTCTCAGATTCTGTCAGCTGGTATAACATGTCCTGTCTTTCACTTTAGCCTGTGCGTGTCTTTCCAGTTGGATGTGTTTTCTAAAGACAATGAAGAGCTGGGTAGTGTTTTTAATCAAACCACTCTGTGTCTCCTGATGAGAGATAAGTAAAGTGGTCCATATTTAGAGTTATCACGAAGGGTGTTTACCTACTCCTGTAATTTGGTGAGGGTTTCTCTGGTTGATCTGAGTATGTTTGTTCTTTGCTACTCATCTTAGAGGAGCTGAATATGTAGACAACACAAATTAGACTTGATGACTATTTTGAAGAAAAGGACACAAAGTTGAGTGGATTTGGTGTGTGTACGAGAGGGCGTTGCATGAATTCTAGTTAGCATATAATGAAAACCCAGATCCAGATATTGAGGGAAAGCTGGAATATCAGAAAGAGGAAACAGACCCCAGTCAAATCTCACCCAGCCAACTTCTCAGACCGAACATGGAAGTGCCGTCTTCACAGGTCCTCAGCCTGACTGGCAGCTTCCACAGAACACTCAACTTATGTCTTCTCCTGCCTTATATATCTCTCCCCCTCCCACCCCACCCCACCCCCCACTCCACCCCCCAGCCCCGCGCCCAGCTATTTACTTCCTGGTTCAACTCTAAATCATAACCCTAAAGTCAGGATTAGATGTATGAGCTACTACTACTGAGATGTTAGGCCTTGCACTCACAGAAATCCAGAAAGATCTCTGAGCGGTGAGATTAAAGGCATGGGTCACCATTCTCTGACCTTCCTGGCTTGACTATGGGTGATTCTGTCCTCTGATATTCCAGACTGATTATTAAATATACAATATATCTCCACAGGAATGGGGGTCTGGGTGAAGTGGGGGAAGGAGGTGAACATCATCCAAACACATTGTACAAGATTCTCAACAAACTATTTTTTTTTTAAAGCAGAAACATTCCAATATAAAAAGAAGGAAACTAGGGTATCTCTGGGATTGCTGTAAAATATTAAAGGTGAAAATATTAATGACTAAGTAATAAAAGAAATGGCAAATGGGCAAAGAGGGGAGGAAGGTATATTAGATGAGGATATAAAAAATAATCGTGAGGAAAAACAATAAAACAAATATAGAATAGAAAAAGCCATAAAGAAGAACCATCAGTATTTCTTCCTGAAAGGGTTGAAGGTGCTTAGAGTTTTGATTTTCATTGGGGGGGGGGGAGGGTGTTGTAGGGGATCCTTTTGGGTTTGGAAGCTTCTCATATGTATACATTGTATTGTGATCACCCCAGCTCCCTCAGTTTCCCTTCCCACTTCTGCTAACCTCCTTCTTCTAGACAGGTCTTTGTGTGTGCGCAATTCTGTGTATGATTGCAACGGCCATGTTGTATCTGGGAGACTTTCCTTGCTGGCTGCCTCCTCCCTTTACCAGGGCTGCTGCCTTTTACCTGCTCCCAAAGAGCCCAAGAACTTCCCACGTAGATACCATTTCAAACACAGTGCAGGACAAGTTGGTAATTACACAAGACCTGGTGTCTCTGGGACTCCGAGAATGTAGAAGGCGGTCTGATCAGGTCTGTACTTTCAGGATGAGGCAGGGGTGTTGATTAATGCTGTATGCTCTGGCCATGCCGATCTCGGGGCTATTTCTATCCCTCCATGGGCTCCACTTTGCATTCACACATTGCTGGCCCCTTTCCTCTCTTCCAGAAGCTAGGCCTAAGTTCCCCAAACTAACTGCACTTGGATTCTATCTGCAGCATGGCCAGCTCTCATGTACTCATAAGTCAGCACCCAAGTCACAGCCAGTTTTCTGGGCCTCAAATGATTTTCCAAATGGAAATGGGGAGACTTTGGGGCATGGAGATATTTAAAGGCAGAGACACATGTGTCCCTCCAAATGGTTGTTTCTTGTGTGAGTCACTAACATCTTCTCTTATACTACGCTTTTTCAGAATGCCAAAATGCTCCCACGATGTTCATGAAGGTTCACATTTGCTTTGGCTTAAAACATCACTGGACCTTCCTAGCATTTATGTTGGGTGACCTGTTTCTTTTATCAATTTAAAATTCAATGTTTCTGGATCTCCCTCGGTCTGGTATTTACTGTTACACTCTGATGCCTTTCCACTCAGTCCAACTCTCTGTATGCCGTGTACTTGACATCTTCTCCCGGGTCATGCAGATACAGGAAAGATCTAAGATTTTCTATTGTCTATCTCCCATCTCCTTTTACCCTAATTGTATGCACTTGGTTTAATTTGATTGTTCTTTTTATAATATCTACATATATATATATATAAATTAACCTATAATTTTTAATGTAATATCGTTTTGTCTTAAGGATTTTTATCTCATATTACTTTTTTTAACTTCTAATTCTTTTAAGTTTATAACTACTAATACTAATTTTTTATAACTTTTAAATTTTAACCAATGAAAGAATTTGTATATAAAAATGTTAAAATGTCTTTATTACTATCTGGCTATTCAAACAGTCTCTTTTTAGGTCAATTTTGATAAATCATATTTTTTCCTCAGAATTTACATGGTTTAACTACATTTTAAAATATATCTGCATAAAACATGACATTCCATCCACTATGTCCACATCCTCTGTCCTAATTTACCTTTTCCTGTTATTATATTATAACTGGGTTTTTAATCTAATTCCTTTTGATTAATCTTGCTAGTGATTTATCTCATTCATTAGTCTTTTGAAGACTCAATTCTGGTTTTAATAATTCATCACATATTTATTCTTGACTTATTAATTTCCAATCTCTTGTCTGTTGTACATTCTTGGGTTTCTTTTTGAAATGATAACGTGGATCACTAATGTCCCAGTTTTTTCTCTATGAGGATGAGGATGGAGGCTGTTCACTTCCTTCTAACGCAGCTTTGGCTGCATTTCTGCATCCAAATGCCTCTAGTGTTATTGTCCAGTCCAAGTTCAGTTGCACTGTGATTTATCCTTATACTTGTAAATTATCTTAGAATAATTACTTAACTCCAATTATTTCAGTCTTTCTAATTTTTTTTTAATTCAGTTCTAGGCAAATTTAAAGGTGCTCAGAGGACATAAGCTCAACAGTTTTAGTGCATTAAATCTGACAAAACTTCATTTCTGCCCCAAACATAATCTATTTTCCTCGAGATTATGTACAGTGTCAGTATGCATTGTTAGTATCTACCAATATTCAGTTAGTATTTAACTAAGTTGGGTTTATTTAATTATGCATCTTGGAATAATTGACTTGCTAGAGTATAACGACCAGATCTGTACTTTACATGTGTGTGTGTGTGTACTGGTGCATGTGCCCAGGCTGCAGAGCATGCCACAGTAAGTATGTAGAGGTCAGAGGACAATCTCATTGTTCATCCTCACCTTCCACTTTACTTTGCTGTTCATAGGTACATACAGCAGGCCAGCTGGCACGTGACTTCCAGCAATTCTCCTGTCTCCATGTCCAAACTCTTCAAAGGGTACTGGGTTTACAGATGTGTTCCAGCGCCCAGCACTGTATATGTGCTAGCTCAGGTCCAGTTAGTACTTTCCCACCGAGCCTTCTCCCAGCTTCACTCCATCTTTTTCTGTGTTATTCTCTCAGCTCGAAGATTATATTGAAATCACCTACTACAGCTTTGAGTTTATTTGCTAATTTCAATTGTGTTAATGAGTGCGTGTGAATTTATATTGTTACAACTTCATGATATATTGACCCTTTTGTCATTCTGAAATGTCTACCTTTAAAACTCTGTTCACGTATGCCACTTTTCATAAAATGGACTTTGTCTCATGTGAGGATAATTATACAATTATCTTCTGACCTTAATTTATATGTACCCTCCCTCATATTTGAAGCAAATATTTTGCAAGCAGCAGATATATTTTTCAAAACAAAATATTTCTCTTCATCTATAGAATTTATGCCAAGCAAATTTAATAAAACTACTGTTATGTGTATCTAGGCTTAAATCTACCATTTTATGATGTGCCTTCAACTGCCCCCTGGTTTCTTTCTTTATATTTTGCTTTAGGAGTCTTAGGATTAACCAAGTATTGTTTATTATTCTACCATACACTTGATTACTTTTTTGGCTCTACCTCTCCTCACTCGAATTCTGGAAGTTCAATAAAAGATCAACACTTCTACCCCTTCTACCTCAGCACCATCACTGCTGCTAGGCTCCGCCCCCAACTCCAGTGGAATTCTACTGCTTTGGTGCAGTCTACACCTATCAAGGACTGAGTGACAACTGCCAGTTGAGCTGCCCCACCCCCTGGGTTCTGTCCCCCCTAAAACCCACTCTAATGCAGCCTGTGAGACCAGTTCCCAGGGCTGTACCTGGGGTTGTAAAAAGAATATACCTTTAGAGTAGTGGTACTTGAGGAAATTCTACCAGAAAACTCCTACAGCTGATAAACACCTTTAGTGAAGTGGGTAGATACAAGATTAACTAAAAAAAAATAAATAAATAAAAATCAGCAGCTCTCCTATAGACAAATAATAAACAGGCCAAGCATATTGAATATTTAATAAAAAAAATAGTCTGGAATATCAGAGGACAGAGCCTTATCTCCAGCCTTCTGGTTTGTTCTGTTGTTTTTGTTTTTCAAGAGAGGATTTTCTGTGTAACAGCCCTGGCTGTCCTGGAACTTATTCTATAGACCAGACTGGTCTTGAACTCACAGAGATCCTCCTGCCTCTGCCTCCCAAGTGCTGGGACTAACAGCATGTGCCATCAAGGAAATCAGGGAAACAACACCCTTCACAATAGCCACAAATAATAGAAAATATCTTGGGGTAATCCTAACCAAGCAAGCGAAAGACCTGTATGATAATTTCAAGTCTTATAAGAAAGTAATTGGAAAAGATATCAGGAGGAGGAGTGATCTTCTATGCTCATGGATCAATGGGATTAACATAGAAAAAATGGCCATATTACCCAAAGCAATCTACAGATTCAATGCACTCCCCATCAAAATTCCAGCACAATTCTTTACAAACCTTGAAACAACAATATTCAATTGCATAGGAAAAACAAAAACAAAAACAAAAACCCTAGGATAGCTAAACCAATCCCGTGAAATAAAGAACTTCCATAGGTATCACCATTCCCGATTTCTAACCCTACTAGAGAGCTATAGTAATAAAAACACTAGGGTACTGGCATAAAAGTAGAGAGGTGGTCAAAAGAATCAAATTAAAGCTCAGACAAATCTGCATACCTATGGACACCTGGCTCCTAACCAAAAAAAGCCAAAATTTTACAATGGAAAAAAGAATCCTCATCAAATGGTACTGGCATAACTAGATGGCGGCGTGTATCTGTCACCCTGCACAAAACTCAATTCCAAACGAGTCAATGACTTCAACATCAATCCAGTTACACTGAACCTAATAGAAGAGAAAGTGGGAAATAACTTGAATGCATTGGCACAGGAGATAACTCCCCAAATAGAACACTAATAGCACAGCCACTAATATAGAAAATTAATAAATGGGGTCTAATGAAATTGAACAGCTTCTATAAGGCGAAGGACACTATCAAAAGGACAAAATGACAGTCTACAGGATGGGAAGAGATCTTCACCAACCCCACATCCAACAGAGGGCTGATCTCAAAATATATGAAGAATTCAAGAAAGTAGCCATCAAAAAAACCAAATAATCCAATTAAAAATGGGATTATTATACAACAGTATATACTCACTTATAAGTGGATATTAGCTGTAAAGGAAAAGCATGCTATAATCCACAGACCCAGAAAGGTTAGTAGTAGGGAGGGCTCAAGGAGGGAATACATTGATCTCACTGGGATGGGAAAATAAAAGAGATCTGGTGGGTGGACTGGAGGTTGGTGGGGATGGGAAAATGAGAGGTTGGGTTGGGGTGGATAAAACACTGGAGAGATGACTGGAAAGGGCAGCATTTCAGGATCAGATTGAAACCTGGTACGAGGTAAACTCTCAGGAATCTACAAGGGTGGTCCTGCTAAGACTCGTAGCAACAGTGGATGTGTAGCCTGAACTGGCCATCTTTTGTGGCCAGGCAAGACTTCCAGTGGGGGGATTGGGACACCAATCAACCACACAACCTTTGACCTACAGTTTGTACTGCCTATGAGATGTGGCACAGAGATTGTAGGAGTAGCCAACAAGTGACTAGTCCACCTTTGATGACACTGGAGTGCTAGGACCCAGAGGCTGGATGGCCCATAGTCCTAGTATAAGACCAAACTGTAGGAAAAACAAAAAAAAAAAAAAACAAAAAAAAAAAAAACAAAAAAAAAAAAAAAAAAAAACAAAGGTCAAGGTAATGATGACATCTAAGGATATTCTATCATACTCACAGATTGGTGTCTACCCCAACTGTCATCAGAGAGCCTTCACCCAGGAACTTCATCCAGTACCTACTGCCATCTCATTTGCCTTAATGTTGCAATGCTGAACAATTATGAGCATTGTTTTAGATCGCCTATCCCCATTTAGCTGTGTCTCTTCACTGCCCACAGTTTCCATCTGGGATCATTTTCCTTTGACATAGAATTCCCCAATGGGTACAAATTATCTTCACCTTGGTTTCTTTGGGATGTATTTAGTTCACCTCAACTTTTAAAGGTTTTCAGGGTATGTGACTCTTGGTTGGTTACTATCTCTTGAACATGTTTAAATGATTGTGGCATCCTGTTCTGGCTTGCATAATTTCTGCTAAAAAGTCATATCTATGTGTTCTTCCTAGGCAGAGGAAGGCAGTGTTGCTTCTTTTGAGTATTTTCCAGATTTTTCTCTTCCCTTTTGACGTTCGACGGTTGCTGTGATAAACCTGGTGGTCTTCTTCACTTTGGTTTAAGTGTTGGGTTCATGGTGTCTTTCCTATTTTATAAACTCTTGGCCATTAATCTCCCTAGATGTCAATTCTACTACAGTACTCCACTGTCTCCTCTTAGCTCCCAGAATTTAACTGGGTGTATGTGTTGATTCTGTTTCAGATGACTTGTACACATTTCCATACCTTTCATTCTTTACCTTTCCATGTTTTAGTTCATTTCTCTTGCCTCCATCCTTGTCCATTCTGGTATTTTAACATGATATGATGTTTCTCTTCATCCTTGATAACTTCATGTATACCATGCGTTTTGATATGATTCACCCCCTAACTCTTCCAAGATCTGCCTCCCCACCACCTCACCCCCAATCTGCTGTTTGTTTGTTTATCTATTTGTTTGAGACAGTCCCTCACTAGGTAGCCCTGACTGTCCTAGCTAGCTCAAACTCACTCACGAAGAGGAGATCCATCTGGTCCAGCCTCCTAGGATTAAAGGTGTGTGTGCACCACTACATACAGTCCTCCAATCTGCTTTAAAATTCATCTTTCTCTAGTTTTTAAATACATCTATGATTTAATTTGAGAAGTATCATTTATTTTTAACTTTTTAATTATTGAGGCAAATGTATACACTATAAAGGACTCACATCTTTAAGGGGTACATGTTTAGGGTTCAAACAGAATTTGTTTTTTTGTGTGGGAAGGGGGTGGTTTTTGGGGGGGTTGTTTTTTGTTTTTTTTTCCACAACAGATGGTGAGGTAGTCCCCAGTGGATGATGATGATGGAAATTTTAAGAGGTCTTGGAGGATCAGTCCTCAAGAGATTAATGCCTTTCTCAGGCAAATTGACTCCATATTGGGTCAAGATCAGTTACCTCCAGGGTAGGTGGACCCACTTCTTGCTCCTTCTTCTTCCCCTCTTCCTCCTCCTCCTCCATTCTTCTCTGCTAACATCTGATTATTTCCCACTTTCTGCCACAAGACCCTTAATAGAAGCTAAGTAGATATAGCCACTTGTTCTTGTTATCTCCAGAACTGCAAGCCAGAATAAACCTTTTCTTTATCATTATGAAGCCTTGAATGTTCTGCTATAACAACAGAAAGCAGGCTAAGACAGTACGCTTTTATCAGTCCGATAACAAGACTCTAATTAAGATGTAGAATATCTTTCTTTCTACAGCTAAGAAACCTAGGTAGAAGTGTTAAAAGCGTGACCATAAAAGATGTATAAAGTGCAATCTCAAGACCCTTATAATATAATCAAAGACAGAGGAGGAAAAACACAAAACTAAAAAAGGTGAAATCCTGAAACAGTGGGATTTACTAAGAGCATATTGACCACACCATATGTTAAATGAGTATTCCTTTCAGAACTGTGAACAGGTCCTGGCGATGCAGGCCTGTAATCCCAGCTCTTTAGGAGGTTGACACAGGAGGATCATAGGGCAAAGGTCTGTCTTAACAAAACCATGTGTCAAAATTAAAACATTTTAATAGAACTCAGTATTCAAATGTTACATAGCATTTACAAAACCCTAGGTTCAATCTGTGGTATGTGTTTGTTTTGGGGGGGTTACCTATTGACATGTATTTATATATATCTGTATATACCATATATAAGAAATAAAACATGACAGACATTAATTACATTTCATTTCCAAGACCAAATTATAAGAAGATAACAACTTTTTTCATTGACACACTAGCTCTCAATCTTACATCACTTACTCTATGACAAATCAGCTTCCAAGAGAGAGGTCCCTGTAAAGAGGAGTAGCAGCCCCAGCAAATAGCCAAGACCTGAGACTGCCAACAAGCTATCATATGGGGCTGGGTCCTGTAGGCCCAGCTCAGCCTTGTGTTGACTGTCTCACCAACTCACAGTTTGCATGAAACCTCCTTAAAGATTCTGGACCACAACTGGACCACAACATTTTCATGTCTCCATGTCTGTATTCTCATCTCCAAAATAACTATAACATTATTATAATAATATATAATATTATATATTACTATGTAATGATATGCATAGTATGCATACATGTCTAATAATATTATTACACTGGATTATTCTGAATAAAATTAATTTACTACATTTCAGAACCTTAAGACCATTCTTCTCAGAGCCAATGTTTAATAAATCATTGCTACCATTGGCATCAATTCTACTGAGCAACAGGATGCCAGTGTACACAAAGTAAAGGACCCCATGCTGACTAAGTACCAGCTGCCCAACCATGACTGAACACATTATATAAATTTTATCTAAAAAATAAATAAAAAAAGAAACAGCATGTAGTAGTATTGACATTGTTCTTTCCCGATGCTGAAAATGGATCTCAGAGTTGCTAAATTCACCACAGTCATTTGCCTGCTTGTATGTGCTCCACAAGCAGTATCTGAGCAACACTCCTACACCAGACACCATGTGGGATAGCAGTCACAAGAGCTGAACATCGGGTTCCTAAGTCACTCAACTTAATGACCTCTAGGCCAAACAGAGCAAAGATCTGAACTTCAGCTCTGAATCTGGCCTAACTCTGTGAATTAACAATCTAACCCCAATCCAGTTCCAACTGGTTGCAAACCATTCTTAGCCTTAAAACTTACCACGACTCTGAACAAAAGTCAAGATTTTTCTTGGATTCTAAACTTAGTCTAAAACAAAGACTGGTTCAAAAGTCCTGAGAACTGTGAACCAAACATAAGCCTGACTTTAACTATGCAAATCCCCAAGACCATTGGTTCTCAATCTTCCTCGTGTTATGGTGTTCCCCCAACCATAAAATTATTTTCATTATTACTCCATAACTGTAACTTTGATACTGTTTGAATCATAATACAAATGTCTGATATGCAGGATATCTGATATGTGACACCTGTGAAAGGGTCATTCAACTCCCAGAAGGGTCACAACCCACAGGCTGAGAATCAGTGTTCAAGACAGATGGCTCTGAGCACCATCATTACTCCTGGCCCTGGTCAGCAGGTAGTGGCTACTCACAGTAATGTGCTGAGAAGTCTTACAGCTGGGTTCAGTGAGGATGAGTACTTCCATGGGTTAGTGATGGTCTATGAATGAAAGATGGCAAACACCGAGATCTCTGCCACATATATGTCAAATCTCTTCTTAGCTACAATTCTAACCATAAGTCCAGGTTGCAACTTATAGTAATCAGCATTCAAAATTCTATTCTGGAATTTTAAGGACCATACCAACCCAGTCACTTCAAAGGTGACTTTGAATTGCTTCTAAACTTTACTTAGTGGAACCACATGAGACTGGAGGTATTTGATCAGATTCTGTCCACAGATATGTTACTTTCATATAGTCCAACCTAGTGATTCATGCTTCCCAGACTTCTCTCCCTGCCTGAGATGGTACAGAAAAATTCAACTGAGGAGGTTTAGCCAGACTAAAGTGAGAGATTTCTTTATTGCTAACACTCTTCTTGATGTGGTAAGAGCTGTGGAGGCAAAGCCAGAACCCAAGAAAGCAACATCTGGATGAAACAGGAGGGATCGTTTATTTCTGTGGTCTTATGATAAATTAGCAGATGGACTCTCAAGAGACTGAGTCCAAAGAAGACTCTTCTTCCTCAGCCCCCACACCCTGTTCCCTCCCCCGCCTCTCTCCAGCATTCTGTCCCAAGCCACCTCTTCAGTGTCTAGTTCTAGATCTCTAGGGATTTGAAGAAGTCATGCTACATTGTCTGGAATTCCCCAGGACTCTATCTGGTCTTCATCATGTCTTCACTTCAGGATACACTTGCAAGAGGGGGCTCTTAGTGTAAAAGAATAGATCTTGGGAGAAGATACAGCTCAGTAGAGAAAAACCCCAAATCTGAAGCCATCATAGACTGGAAATAACCAAAGTCAGGGAATTCACACCATGGAAAATGTTATGTAACATTTCAAGCAGAAGAGAGAACCATAGTACATTTTTAAAACTCATGGGTCAATAGGTAGAGTGATAGTGTGTGTGTGTGTGTGTGTGTGTGTGTGTGTGTGTGTGTGTGTGTGTGTGTGTGTGTGTGTACATTGACTTACATATATAAGAAGTACATAGGGGCTGGAGAGATGGCTCAGGGCTTAAGAGCACTGACTGCTCTTCCAAAGGTCCTGAGTTCAATTCCCAGCAACCACATGGTAGTTCACAACCATCTGTAATGAGATCTGATGACCTCTACTGGACTGCGAGCATACATGCAGACAGAACACTATTCCTGGAGTGGATGTGCCAGGCTGAAATGACTCACCTTGGGACTTCTTGCTCTTTTGGGGAGGCAATATAGGTGGATTGGGAGGGGGAGGCTGAAGGCTGGGACGGATTTGAAGGAGGGACGGTTGGGGGACCAGGGAGATATATGGATAAAAAAGACATTTTTTTTTATAAAAAATAAAATAAAATAAAATGAAGAAAAAAACAAAACAAAAAACATAATAATAAATAAATATTTTTTTAAATTCTCAATAAAAAATAATTTACAAACCATAGGCTTCACTCTAGATATGCAGGATCATTCAACCAAAAATATGTAAATGGACAAATGTAATCTACCACATAAGCAGACTGAGAGGGTCCCAGCTCTGAGAGAGCAAGAGGCCCCATCTCTAACCCAGAAGCTATCCCCAACTGCTGATCACTTACAAAGAAAAAGTTAGTTTTCTCCAGTGAAGTCTCACTGTGTTTACAAACCATAGGTCTCATGCCTAGCAGTAGATGGTCAGTACCAAAAAAAAGGGGGGTTATCCAGAAAGCTTTGTTATTTTATATAATATGAATATATGTGTGTTCACTTCAAGTCATGGGTATGTTTTAATAACAGGCTTATTCTTCCAGTTAAGAGATGTCATGCTTCACCTCTGGAGAAGGTGGCCCTAAGACAGAATTTCCCAACCCTTGTATATAAAACATTTTCTCAGAAACACTATCAGGAAGTAGAGAAGTGAGATGTGAAGAAAAAACAGAGGACAAATGTGTTATGAGGTAGGTTAGCACTGTGGGCCCTGGCACACAATCTTTCTGGGGAACTCTGGGAACATAGATCTCAGAGCCCGCCCTCCTGAGGGCTAAGAGGGAGCTATAGCCATGATGCATCAAACTCCACAGTGTATGGCTACCACTAAGGAACATCATTGCTTGGCCCCTCCCACCTGCCGTATAATTAGGCAATGTGTTGGACAGAGAAAACATTTAAACAAAGAAATGAAAGGTCAGATGTTGTTTTAAATGTGAAATGTCCCTCATAGTCCCATGTATTTGACCACTCGGTCCCCAGTTGGTGGTGATATTTGGGGAAGTCATGGAACCTTCAGTAGAATTAGCCTTGCTGGGGAAAGTATGTCACTGGGGATAAGGTTTGAGAGCTTATAATTTTGCCTCACTTCCTGTCTTTCTGTCTCTGCTTCCTGTGTACAGATGACACGTGATCTCTCCGCTTTCTGTTCCTACTGCTGTGCCTTCTCCACCATGCTAAACTCTGTCCTTCTGGAACTGTAAACTGAAATAAATTGGTTATGCCCTTTAAGTTTCTTCTGATCATAGCATTGAATCACAGCTACAGAAAAATCATTAATACAGGTAGCAATTGTAAACTGGGCAGGCATGTGCTTAAGAGAGCCAGATGTGTTTGTAGCCACATGTACAGAGCTGTCTCTATCCCACCACAATCCGGGGGCACTTTTGTAGTCACTATGACTTTCTGAATATGAGTGGGTATAGCCTCCCAGAGGAAAGCCTCCTTCAAAACACTCTCTACACTCCACATGCTTAGAGGCTTTTTGTCGCTTCTTCCCCTGGGAACCCAGACACCCAACTTCCCTCCCTCTCCGAGAAGCCCCAAGGTCTCACAGCACACAAGGACATAAGCAACACAGGCCTCTTCCTCAGGCATTGGCTAAGGTGGGTAACAAAGCTAATAAAGACTCAGTTTTCCTATTATTCAACCACACAAGTTACCAAGTGAGGGGTGTGTAAAATCTAGATTCAAACTAAATTTGTCTTATTGTAAGATGCACACAGGTCTCTGTGCATGTCAGATGCTCACTGATAAAAGTAATGGAGAAGTGCACTCTCACAGGTTTGTGTGGGACACACTTTGCAAACATCTACAAAGTACCAAGCAGTCTTGGCCACAATTAATTTTAAACAAAGTTCAAGGGATCCAGACGCTAAAACATAAATATGTATTTAACAGTTGCTATTTTCCCAACTTTATGCTTGAAGTTGGAGAGAGCTACAAAAAGGAAAAGAAAACGTCCCTATCTCTCTTTAAGCGACATTGTGTCCTCATGAGTCACCAAAGCTACAAATATTCAGACAGGAAGTCAGTCCCTTGGGTCCTCGAGAGGCTGTGGCCAGGAAGGCTGGGGTGGGATCTCAAGGAAGAACAGTGATAAGGAAAAGGGAGAGTCCATGACCCCATAACCTTGAGTAGGAGGAAAAAGCCCCAAGTGTCCTCCCATGCCCAGACCAACTAATCCAAGAGCAGGGAGTCGCTTCTATTGACCAGCCTCACTCTGATTTAAATTTCAAACAGCCCAGGGTTTCATTCTTTTCCTGCAGCCCCTGAAAGCTAACCATTATGGATTTTGCAGGCACAGCCCTCAGCTCACACACTCCATTTGCACGATCTTTGCATAAGGAAAAAGGCAGTCGATGCAAACTGAATTAATTGTAATTGACCATAATATGCTTACAGAAATGCCAAGGAGTTTTCATTAGTAGATAAGCCCCAAAGTATCTGCCTGGTGATTTACATCTGTGTGAACACACTGCACAGCTATAGTTAATTACCAGACCTTCTGCAGAAGGTGATGCTGCATCACACCGTGGCGGGGGGGGGGGGGGGGGGGGGGGCTCCTCAGGCCATTGGCACCTCCAGGGATTGACACATGTTGACTAGCTTCCTTTTCAGAGCTTTGAAGTCACTGCCTGAGATGAGACTGAGCCAAGCCATCCATGCTGGGTTTGGGCTTGGCTCTGCTCACTTGCCCAGTCCCTGTGCCTTTCTTCTTCCATGCCACCCCAAACATCCACTGAGCCATCCTTGCTAAGGCTGGCATTGAACTTGTTTCCCAGTTCAGATGACAGACCTTTGTTCATTTATTCCTTTTTTAGTAAGTACCTAAGTGGCTCCTGAGTGATAACTGTGCTGTGGGACCCATCACATGGGATTATAGTCTAGAGCTGAACCCAGAGGGACAGAGCGAGGGAATGAGTGAGGCAGAGAGCCAAAGGATGGGAATGAAATAGAAATAGCAAGCATAGCAAACGGGGAAGTCTTCACTTGGGAGTATGAACAGAGAGCAGTTATCAACAGACATGGTAACAGAAACAATGTTGAGTGAAGGAAGAATGCTCCTGGAGGAAGCTGAGGGAGGAAAGCAGCTGCCTTACTTTAGGAGCCAAATGGAACCTTAGGACCATCCAAGTGAAACACAGAAGGAAGAGAGGTGAAGAAGAGAGAGAATCCAGGGCTCCCCAGGTGAAGCCACACTGACCTAAGATTTAAGTCAAAGAAATCTAGAAGCTATTTTTAAAAAAAAAAAAAGATAAGATTAAATGTGAGAACAGACTTAAGTATTGAAGAAAAATCTTTCTGCCCATTAGGAGTAGCAGGAGAATGAATCCGGGCAGGGCAATCAAAAATACAGAGAGCAGTTAGGAAAAGACAAGAGCCATTCACACTAGACATGGTAGCAGCAGATAGTAAGCTGGTTTGGAGACAAGTCTGGAGGGACATGGGGTCATGTCTAAACAACTTTCTCCGAACAACATCTCCAACACTCAGAGGAAAAGCTTGACATCAGGAGTTTTATTTACATTGGCTTATCCTGGGGAAACCCACTACCCTGGAAGCCAACAGAGAACTCTCTAGAAGAGAACTGGAGACATGAATACATGGGTGTCATGTGCATGACTTTAAAGATCCTAGCACATTCTGAAACTGCAAAAAAAAAAAAAAAAAAACGATGAGATTAGCTTGAGTGTTCTATTTATTCAGCATATCCAAAATAGGGTAACGTTGAGGTATATAATCAATATAAAATAGTTGGTGATATACTTAGCCTTTTTGCACGACAATTTTTTCAACATTTAGGGTATATGTTACAGAATGTCTCAGTTAGTAACCACATTTAAAGTAAATAGTAGTCACAGGTGGCTACTGGCAGCCCTGTGGTGTGGTATGGCTTTGAATCCATTCACCTAAATGATTTCACCATACACTGTTCACCTTCGAAAAGCTCAGTCCTTCATCAAGACAGCTTGATGTTGGTTTGTGACCATACTCACCACAAGTGGAAAAGAGAGATGCACGAAAATCACTTTCTAAATAGATGGAGAAGAGACCAGGGACAAGGTTGAAAGAGACAGGGTTGCCCTCGATTGATACTGTTTACATTATAGTAGACATATTTTCCATCAGAAAACAGGAATGATGAGATCCAAACTGCAACATCTACTATAAACCAATAAGATCACCTCATTTCCCTGGCCATAGTCACTATTGCAGGGATGGAAGGAAGGTGTGACTCAAGTTGAGCCCATTAGAATGCTTCCAGAGATTTTGCGTCTATGGAAACTGGAGTAACTGACCCCTTTTCGTGTTGATCCTGGGTGTAGGTCTTTGCTGTGGCCCCGTCTGATAGATACATTCCTGTTAAAGGACAATGGAAGAGCAATGGTAGTGTAGCATAAGGAGCAGAGAGAAAGGCAAGATGACGGTCACATCTAAGCATCCAGTTGTCTTCCTGGCCAGACCCATGTCTGCCTCTTTAATAGTTGGCTTATGTAATGCAATACATCTCCTTTGTTTTATGCAAACTAATCGGTCTATCCCTGAGAACCAAAATTCCCAATGTAGGAATGAGGGCCATTCATCATTGGAATTGTAGTGATTCAGGGAATCCTATTCAATTTTTCAGATGAGTAGATTATAGGCTTAAAGAAGTCAGAAAGCAGGAGGAATATGGAAAGATGAAATACTATGCATAGAAAGAAGACTTTGAAGCAACGAACATGGGTGTAATTAGAGGGGGCACATAGAATATCCAGTTGGAAAAGAACAGGACTGGCTACATAATTTGTGGGATCCAATGCCAAATAAAAATGTAGAGTCTTGTCTTGAAAAATTATTCAGAATTTTTAAATGGTAACAAGAGAGCATCAAACCAGCCATAGTTGGAGGTGCACATGCGTAGCAGTGCTGCAGAGTGAAATCTTGTCTGAGAGATGCAAGGAAGGGGAGGTGGGGACAGGGCATGTCTCCCTCCAAACAAGAGCCACTCTCCTCCAAGAAGTCTGGTGGAGTGACCACCAAGGATGGAAATGACAGAAACATTTGGGGTGACAGTAAAACAATTCAGGTGGATCTTCTATGTCCCCTAAAGAGGAGCAGACAATAGTCACTGTGAGGATTGTGGTTAGAATAAGGAAGGTAAACAGACACTGAAAAGTAAGGCATGGGCGTGATGGAGAATGGGTGCTCAGGAAATCAATTCACTTGTAATAAACCCTTCTGTCTAAACCTGTGTAAGCTTCCTGAGAGGACAGACACAGCAAACAGTAAACTGAGGCACCTTTGAGAATCGTGCGGAGTTTGGTTTTACATGGCACATGTCCCTTGGTTGCCTGCCTCTCTGTACAACTGTTATTTGATTATTTCTGAACTACCTGGCTCTGCTATAAAATCAAGACTTCACTAATAACCATACTTAGCATTAAATATGCTCTTGGTATTTCCCAAGGACTTTACAAGCAATGGTAAATAACTAATACAGTCTAAGAAAAAGTGCAAAAGTGTCTAAGAACCAGGTGCCTGTTCTGTTCAAGATGTTATGGAAAATGTCCTGACACAAAATACTAGAGGATCTATAAGTTCTGGAATGATAGTCAGTTATTATGGGTGTCTGGGTTACATGAGTGTGTGAGTGGCAGAGAGGATGTCCTTTTGAGGAATGCATAAGATCTGAACCAAAAAGAAGTGCTGTGGGATACTGTTCTTATATACTGGAAAGATTTGACTTGTATTGGTTTAATAAAATACTGATTGGCCAGTAGAGGCAGTGGGGCAACCAGACTAGAAGAATTTTGGGTAGAGAAAAGGAAGAGAAACAGTCACGATCCAGAAGCAAGATGAGAATGCCGGACTGAGAACAGGTACCAAACCATGTGGCTAAACACAGATAAAAAATTATGGGTTAATTTAAGCCTAAGAGCTAGATAGTATATACTTGAACTAGGAGCCCAGGAGTTACTATAATATTAAACCTCTGAGTTACTTATTTCATAAGCAGCTGCAGGACTGGCAGGGAAGAACAGAAAAACTTCCAACTGCAAAGAAGGAACCACAACTTTGTAGAACAAGCTTAAAATATAGAGCCCAGGGTCTGGGGACATGGCTCATTTGGTAGAGCATCTGCCATCCAAGCATAAGAACATCAATTTGGATTCTAGCACCCATGCAAAAAAATATTGAGACTTTTGCAGAGCAAAGGGGAGAACTTGATCTTGTTTCATTTTCTGCATATAAACACAACATAATCAAGAGGACATAGAATCTATTATCACAGTTAGGTCTAATTTCCAAAGAAATAACTCATGAATGTGACTATTTCCTATAGTCACCAATGCATACAGTTTTCCTAATAATGTGTGTACACTAATTGTTTTAAATGTTCCACTTCAAAATAAAAGAATATATGGCTCCCTATTGACAACCTTATAGATGTCCCCTGTTTTGCATTTCTTGCCTCAGTGCAGAGATGCTTCCATTTAGATTGCTATTAAGGTGATTGTCTGTCTTTCAGGCCCTCCGCTGCTGTCTGCATCAATCACTGTCTTCATGCAGATCCTTCACAGCCTTTTGTCTGGTTTACATTAGACTATGAAGATCCTGCATGAGAATGCAGAGCAAGAGGATTTAGTCCCACCCTCTGTCTATCATATCCCTCCTCCATATGACTGATCCCTAGTGCTGGGACCCAAGGAATGGGACCATCTCTGAGGGAGCCCTTACATCCAGAGGTAACATTACCTCAAAAGGATTTTTCTGCAAAATTGTAATCACAGAAATAGGTTGGTGAATGACTGACAGAGGCAGATGGGCTGAAACTGTATAATACAATCTCTTATCAATTGCATACCAATGCAACTCTATGATAATGTCACCTTCTTTTATTGGTGGCATACTTTTGGCCTCTTCAAAGGAGTTAGTGATGTCAGTTTGCGAAGAGTGTGAAGAAACTACTTTCACTCTGGTGCAGCGCAGTAAAAATTTTTTCTCATTGCCTCCCAGTCCCTTATTATTGATGCTATACATCTCATGGCTGTGGACAAACTTAAGAAATCATTTTATCAGGTTTATTTTATATCTGAGCTAGGATATTTTAGAACATCCCAAACGTTTCCTTGTGCAACACATAAGCTTAAATAGCGTTTGTACCGTTCATGTGCCCTGACCTTGGAAGGGCTTGTGCTACTTAGAGGCTCCCGGGGCTTCATGTCATTAGAGTGTATATCAATACATGTCTAAATGGCTCCTCAGGTTCTGTCTTTGTGGCCACGGATTTCTACTCCTGTCCGTTGGCTGCAGCACCCTCCACAGTCGGTCTTCTCTGCTCCTCTGCCTCCACTCATTTCGCCGCGCAGTGCTCATGAGGACTTCCCATTGCTGGGGCTTTGCATCTGTGCGCCATGTCTTGAGCTCCCTTCCCCATCGCTCTATAACTGGTCTCATGACTCCTCCGGATCATTTACGTTTGTCGCCTCTGCTCACTATAGCAAGTCCCTGTTCTGACATAAGCTTCATCTCAAAACACTAGACACGATTTCACAAGTTTCTAAAAACATATCCTGTCTATCTCACCTCCACACACACAGAAGATGGGGACCACATCTGGTTTTGTTACACCCTCGTAGCTCACCACTGGTCTGGCTTATAGTATGTGTCTGAGACATATTTAGTGATTGGGTTAGGATGGTGATGGATAAAAGACTTTAAACTGAAGTTGTTTGACGACCTCCCTTTTCCTGAAAGGGAAAAGAAATACCAAGAAAATGACGTTAACTTTCCCTTAGGCTTCATTTCATCTGAGCCAATGCCCATTGGTGGATCACAAACCTTTCCAGGCACTATGAAAGCATCTTTACCCTGGAGGAAGCCTGTTGGACTTTGAGAAACCATGAGCGCCTCTATAAATACCAAAGGAAATCAAAGTTTGAAGTCTGAGGCAAAAAGAAATATGTATGAAATGATTACTACTTCAGAAGAGGACACAGATGCAGACTAGCTCTGGGAAGAAGTTGAGGTTGAGCAGCTGTGTTTGCCCAAAAGATCAAATATCTTGTGCCTGCTGTTACCATGTTGGTACAAGCTCCTTGGGCAGAACAGACCTTGGGGTGAGCCTGGACCTCTCTGTGTGGTGAGAAGGCTGACTTCTTGAAGAGTGTCCCACTTAGGTCTTCTCTATGTGTAATTCCGGCAGCACCGATGCATCTCCTTGACTGAGCACTGTGTTTG
The DNA here is from genome assembly GCA_033318265.1 of Phyllotis vaccarum. Lineage (NCBI taxonomy): Eukaryota > Metazoa > Chordata > Mammalia > Rodentia > Cricetidae > Phyllotis > Phyllotis vaccarum. Next base: position 186,027,148 of record JARWLC010000001.1, on the reverse strand, counting down.
AGAGAGAATTCGAATCTGCCCAGTGTTAACTCCATGTGACTCAGCCTAGGACACAGAGAGCCAGGGCTCCAACTCAGCCAGCCTGGAGTCAAAATCAAGTCTTCAGCATTAGTCCACCTTTCCAGCAGAAGATGAGTGTTGTTAACCAAGACAGATGAACGATTAAAGAAAATATGGTGTGCATGGGTACAAGAAGTTTTACTACACCATAAAGAAGAACAGAACTGTGTCATTTGCAGGAAAAATGGGTGAAACTAGAAGTCATCATGTTAAGCAAAATAATTCAGACTCAGAAAGACAAATGCTGTGTGTTCATGAGCATGCATACATGCATGCATGTGTTTCTCATTAGCAGAATCTAGATTTTTAAGACACAGAAGTAGAGAAGAATAATTTGTTAAGAGAAAAGAAACCAGTGAAAAGAGAAAACAAGAGAGCTTGTTGGGAACTGAACTTCATAAAAGTACATGGTATACATGTTTTTAAAGGTCACAGTGAACACTATAAGTTTGTACAGTGAATATATGCTAAATTGAAAAACATTTAGAGACAAGGGTGATCCTACTGCAAAAATTAATTGGTTAATAAGTAAATAAATGAATTAATGAATTAATAAAGCTCAGGAATCAACTAGTGCTGTCTCCCACTGGCCAAACACTGGATTTGGGTCTTCATATGAATAATAGCTGTGAGAAGTTTAAAGCCAAGTTTGGTGGTGTGCACTTGTATTTCTAGCATTTAAGAGGAGGAGGCAGAAGAATCATGAGTTCAAGGCTGGCCCAGGCTCCATGAGACCCTGTCTCAAAACAAACATAAAAGAACTTTCAGGTCCATGAGAGAAAAATGGCAGTAAAAATAAAATGAGCTCATCAGTGCCCCACATGGAAAAACAAACCAATTTATTATTTCCAAAACTAGAACATAAAGGATTCAAGCAATAACTTATTTTTTCATCTAAACTCTATCTCAGGACAATAAGTAATTGATGAGGGGGAAGCCATTCTTTACAATGTGATTCAGATAATTAATAGAAAAGAAATTATGTTGTTATCTTTTTCATGAATGAAAGCAAATACCAGTGTCTCTTGACAGCAAAAAGATGTCTGTAGGGGGATTATGTTGTTCCATTGTAAATAATTGTCCCACCCACTGGTTTAATAAAAAGCACTGATTGGCCAAAGGCAAACAGGAAATGTGGGTGGGGCTACCAGACTAAGAAGACTCTGAGAACAAGAAGAACAGAGCAGAATGCCATAGAGAAGCCAGAAGATGCAGAGGACAACTATGCTGCTCTGAGAAAAGGTACCAAGCCACATGGATGAACAGGATAAGAGTCATGGGTTAGATTAAGGGTAAAGAGTTAGCAAGTTATATGCCTGGGCCTTAGGCCGATCAGCCTAAAACTATTGTAAGCATCTGTGTGTCTCTGCGGGTCTGTGGGTCTGCAGGTCAGCAGGCCCAAACCTTGAGACTAGGCCCAAAAGTCCAGGCCAGAAACCTCCTACTACAGATGTCACCTAAGCTTCCTAGATAAAACATACAGACTCTCCCAGGCATGTTCAACCTGCAGGCCACAGGTCACATGCCTCCTTGAGGCCCAATGCATTTGTAGATGGCAACATCAGGTCACAATGCCAAAAGATTGGATACCTAAAACTCATGAAGTATTCTTACAAATAAATAAATAAGTATTAAAATGGACAAAATAAAATAAATGAAACAGTCTTAACCTGAATTTGGTCAAAACCTAAACCTAGCTCTTAATATGTTTTGTTAGAATTGCCAAGTGCAAAGGGCATGTTAAGCTAAAGAGGCACCCTCCCATCAAGGTACAAACAGGACCAGGCACACATAGTTGACATCTGTAATCCCAGTTCTCTGAAAACTGAGAAGTGAGGTCCAAGCAGATTTCCAGATTTCCCTGAGCTATTAAGTAAAAATCTCTCAAGATCCTATGAAGATAACTGATAAAGAGAATAGGAAATTCATTCTGTGATAAAAAATATTTTAAGATTCATTTTTATGTGTATAAGTGTTTTGCCTGTATTTATGTCTATGTACAATATGTGTGCCTGGTGTCCTCAGAGGTCAGGAGAGGGAACTGCAGCCCTGCGACTGGAGTTACAGATGGCTGTGAGTGCCGGGAACTAAACCTGGGTCCTCTGTAAGGGTAATGAGTTTCTTAAGCACAAAGCCATCTCTCCAGCCCCCATAATTCTCTAGGAAGAATACAAAAAATTTAAATAAATAAACACTGAGAGAAAGACTAGATTAAAAGTAACCATTTGCAATGTATAGACCTTATTGGGATCCTGAGTTGAGCAAAAATGTATCTCTAAAATTATCTGATAAATTAGAAAACTCAGATCAATTGAATGGTAATCATTTCAGGGGCTATAATCAAAATATTTGGGTTTTCTTTTAAAGCTAAACTCTGTCTTTGATATTTAAATATCTAGAGATGAAATGCTGTGGTAGCTGAGTTTTGCTTCAAAATATTTTAGGAGAAGAAAAGAAGTGGGTATAATATCCACCAAATGATGGAGGTAAACATCTACCTGATCTTCAATATCTTCTATAAAAAAAGCCACACAGACAGTAAAATTTAACAGCAGCCTACAGTCCTTCTTTGGAGATGAATCAAGGGTATATAGAATAGCAGTTCTCAATCTGTGGGTGATGACCCCTTTGGGGGTCAAGCAGCTGTTTCACTGGGGTCGCAAAGCACATATCCTGCATATCAGATATTTATATTACAATTGATAGTAGTAACTGATTATAGTTATGAGGTAGCAACAAAATAATTTTAGAGTTGGGGCTCATGACAACACGAGGATCTGTATGTGTTAAAGGGTCAGAGAATAAGAAAGGTTGAGAACCACTGGTATAGAGGGTAGAAATCAGATTAAAAATTTAAAAACTAAACTCAACTAAAGTCTGAGGGAACCTGGCTGTCTTGGTTAAGTTGCCTGCTGCTATGATAAAATACCCAGACAAAAGCAACTTGGGGATTTGGGGGTTTGTTGTACAGTCAATTCCAGGTGATTGTCTACCACTGCAGGGCAATCAAGGCAGTGACAGACACTTAAAGCAACTGGTCACATCACATTCACAGTTGAGAGCAGTAAGTATGAGCAAGAAATAAATGCATGCATGGACCTTCATTTTCTCCTTTTTGTATACAGCCCAGCCCAGGACCCAAACTTAGGGAATACGTCTACCCACTTTGAAGATGGCTTCCCACATCAATGAACATAAAAGAGTCACTCCTGCACACACATGTCCACAGGCCAGCCTGATCTAGGTAATTCCTCATTGAGACTCTGCTCTGTGTCAAATTGACTAATAAAACTGACCATCACACCAGCCTTGTGAAGACGTCACTAAATTCACGGTGAGATGCTCAAGAATCTGGACCCTGGCATCTGTTGCTAAGTTACACAGAACCAGTCCAGTGTTCTTACCTGGTGAGTGATTTCACTGAGTCAGCTAGCCACCTCTTCATTGGGGCGATCAGATGAGGTGATAGTGCATGGATCCTACCGAGCACAGTTCCCAGCTCTCAGTGTACAATAAGCTGATAGTAATCATCACTGTAGGTGCTGCTTTCTTCATCCTTGGGCTACAGTATCCCAAGCAGATACTTTGACACAGGGACCAGGCATTTCTCAATGGTCATCCCTGTTACAAAAGCCAGCTTGGGGGTCGGGGGGAGAATGTTCTCATCAAGGCCCATTTCTCAGAGCTTCCTTCCTCGCACCTTCCCTTTCTCTTTCCCTGTCCCTTCCAACCTCTATTCTTGTCTTCTTTCTCACATTCTTCCCTCTTTCCCCAAAGCAGCACTTTACACAGTGACAAGTGAGGTGCTAATCTAAGCAATAATTTAACTCCTTGCTTCCTACTTAAAACCCCCCTAATTACTGGGTAATGGGTCTGCAGAGGCAGTGGGGCTGGGTGAGCTCTGCCTTGCAGGCACTGCTATAGTTCATCTGTCTGTTCCCTAATAGCACTCTAAAGTTCACCCTTATAAACATGTCACTGAGCTAGTAATTGAGTGACTGGTCAGGAGGTTCCATGCATGGTACCTGTGGGTCACCAATCACTCAGAGGTGATGGATCTTTCTCCAATACCTCAGCTGGGCCAGCCACAGAGCCTTCTATCACCCTGAGCAGAACATTACTCTCTGAGAAGACTGGAGTATGCCCCAGTGTGCCATTGTAGGCATGGTCTTCATCGAGGGGGCCAGACAGAGAAGGCAGGGGCAGGCTAGAACACCACCTCCCTTCCATCACTCACTGCCCCGCCCATTAGCATTTCCTGCCAGGCTCTCCTAGGACTTGCTGACCCTGAAAGGCATCAGAAGGCTGTGAGTTTTGAGGGTAAAAATAATTGTACTAGAGAGTTAAAGTCTCTTTGAGAGTTGCTGCTTTGTGAGACTGGTAAGAAGGATCAGAACATGGCCCTCCCAAATGCATTTTAATGTACTAGAAACCTACTTCCTCTGAGATATGAGTCCGCGAGTACATTATTTAATAGTATTGATGCCTAATTTCCTCATTTACAAAAAAGAGTCGGTAGTACTCGCTTGCTTCCCAGGGCTGTTAGTAACAAAATGTCTGATGGTGTTTAGCATACAATTGATAAATGGTAGTTTGTGCTAAATAAACTTTATTTTTTCTTCCATTTTTATAAAAAATATTCCTCTCTTTTCTCCTTTGGTAACAGGACAAGGCATAGTAGGTAAGGTTGGAATGGAAGGAACCCAATCTTAACTCTGTCATTTGAGCGCTGATTACATGGCCCTGGGCAGTTCACTTAACCTCCCCCAGCCTCAGCTTCTTACTCTATCACATGGCAATGCTATTGAAAGAATCAGGGGGGAGGGGGGTTTCTGTAAGGATTAAATTCAATAATGCGAATGAAATACTTAGCATAGTAATTGGCAAATAATTGGAGGTAACCTGTAGATAAATATTAGCTCAAGGGTATGTTTAATATTATTTTAAATTGTCTTTATTCATGGTTTATCCTTAAATATATTCTCAAAATAAATTTTTAAGCATCTTCAATTTTAAATTGGACTTGATGGTTTTTAAATGAGAGAGAGAGAAACCACAAAAATGGGTTGGTAGGGAAGAGAAGGTAGATCTGGAGGTGTTTTGTGTTTTGATCAAAGGACTAATAATTTTTTTAAAAAAAAAATAAGAACTTTGCTTATACAAAATTAATACATCTCCAAGTAGATCTGCCTCAAAGAGTTTGAAGAACATTTGGAGGAACAGGTTATAGGGTAGGAACAGAAAATCCAACTCTTACTTGGCAACAGAGCAGATGATATAAAATGGAAATACTACTGAGGGATTTGAAAAGGAAAAAGCAGTATTCCTTTGTATTCCTTTTCAAAGATAGTTATGGTAGAGAGCACCCAGGGACTGTGAGTCTGCACATCAGTACAGGGCAAAGGGGCAAGTGGCAGAGAGCTGGAGAATGGCCGCTAGATAAGAAAAGCGAAGGCGCAGAACAGAGCACATTGCATCCCATTTGTGTGACAGTGTAGGAACTTGGTCTTGCACTTCTTGGAGTTTGCCCTGGGAAGAAGTAAATACCCAATCTGTGATAGGCATTAGGCTGAATATCTCACCAAATCCCATGCCAATCTTGCTGCCAAGTGCAGAAAGTCTTCAACTTTTATTCATAGAACATAGGGATGGTTCATACATTTAATCCATTTATACAGAACAACCCCAACCACCTCTCAGACATTGTTTTTGGATTCTTGAACAGCCAGCAATGAAGTGGTCTTGCCAAGTAAGTCAGTTTAGTTACTACCATCTTTTTCTATTTGCTGGAATCTGTGTGATAACCTAATAGGATATTTCATTTTTGTTTTCTCATCGAATGTTGAAACAAGGATGTAAACACTGATGATCACTGCAGGAAAGATGCTTCAGAAAGCTATTCAACCAGACAAAGCTGGCAATATTCAGGGATTCCCCAAATAGCGGGTCTCCATGCTAAACTAAACTAACCAATATCCTTAAATTGGCCACTTTGTGTAACTTTAAGAAAAAGCATGAAAACACACACTTAACAAGTAGTTATGTAAAGCTTACTATAAACTATGGGCCCTGAGTCAGGCAATTTATAAAAACTCATTTACAAATTAAAGAGATTTGTAAGATTATAGAAACTTGTAAGAACTGAGAAAACTATCAGATAAGCAAATGGGAGAAAACCTGTAAAATGTGTGTTTGCAAAAATGTTAAGGTCAAAGACAAAGAAATATGAAACAGATAATACAGAGGACAGGCACCTGAAGAAGCCAGCAGTGACATATGGGGAGTGACAACATCAGATGGTTTGTGGTGTTTTTAAAACACACATGGCTGAGCTCCTGGTTCCAACATTGTCGTCAGGAAATGCATGGCAATGTATTTAGGGCCCAGGTTTCATGTCTACATCTTACTCATCAAAATGGTTCATAAAAAAATAATAAAGATATATAGAGAAGAAAGATGATGAAGTAAGAAATGTGCTAACATTTGGGGAACCTGAGGGGAGAGAAATTGGAATAGAGAGGTTTTTATATTTTGCATGTTTACGTGAGTCTAAAATTACAGAACAAGAAGTCTGGAAGAAGTAAGGAAAAAAGACATAATCAGGGTACATTATGTGAGGAAAAACATCTATTTTCAATAAAAGGAAAAATAAATAAATAGAATCAAAACTTACATAAATGTCTTTTGTTTTAACTTTCAGAAATCATTTTTTTCCATTTTCACCACTTAAAAACATAAATGTGTGAGATAACTTTTGAAACTTCAACTTCAATGTTTGCTTGTGACTTGTGTTGGTGTAAAAACAGAAGAGAGTTTTGACAACAGAATTCTTCTCCCAGTGGTTCAAATAGGAGGTGAGGCAGGCTGGCTGAGGTAGCCAACAGTGTGATGATGAACTTACAGGGTAGGTCTATTTGCCTATATGCAAAACAGACTTACCAACGCTTTTGGTCACCTTTTATAAAGGGTATGTAATTCAATATACACATAACAGATGTCAAACTGCATGATAAAATGAATTAGAGGCATGATTATCTTTAAAGAATTCAATTAATATTATTCATTATTTCAAAAATGTTGGTGTCTTCCCATAATGGCCAAAGCTACTCTGAGCATAAGGCTCAAAACCTTTTCAGATTCTATGTTTTGTTGGTGGTGGTTTTTTGGGTTTTTTTTTTAGGGAATGAGTATCTGGAATCTTGACTACTCACAACATCCCTCTCTAATGGCCTATAAATCCAGTATTAGTGTTGAAGTTTTCCTTTATCTATCCTGAAGCATAGTACCAAAATTTGAATGTAGCTGTATCTCCAAAGACTTCCATTACAGTGAAATTCTTAGAACCAGAAGAAGACCGAATCCATAATAGTGACTTGGATACTGCTCCCAGGAAAAACAGGCCTTAGAGATGTCAGGGAACATGCCCCAGGACCCTTTCCTCTCCTCTCATTTCTCATCATTTCACAACACAACAAAGTAGGCCAGATAGAGATGCTGTTGGCCAATAGAGGTAAAAAGTGCCCTTGTTTTGAGAACTCTACCCTGTACATGGCAAATGAGAATGGGCACACAGATATCTTCTCTGCCCTGTCACTTGACTGTTACAACACTTAGAAGTTCAGTTTCTTGTTATATCACAGCACCTATTGTGAAGATAATCAAAAACAAAGTGATAGGCAGCCATTCTTTGGAACTCAAGCCTCTGCCTTGCTTGTGGAATATTTGCACTTCATTAGGAACTAGCAGTAGAGGCTCAAGGATCAATCCAAATAAGACATGCTTTCTCTGGTTTAAGATCCCTCTGATCTGGGAAAAGCTCAATTCTCTTCCAAATATCTGTATGTTGCTTTGTTTTGTTTTTCTGAGATGGAATCTCACTATCTCTAGACTGACCTAGAACTCAGGATCATCCTGGTTCAGTCTCTCAAATGCTGAAATTAAAGGAGTGTACGACCATACCTGGCTTGTACTCTGCTCTGTATCTAAAATGGCATGAGTTGGTGTAAAAACATAACTGTCTTATGGTGTATTCTCACTATGTATCATAAACTATGTTCTTTATTGAATAATTGATTTATTTAATAGCAAGTAGTATTATCATCATTACTTTTATAAATGGAAAAAACTGAAGTTTACAAAAAACTCACGTCTAGCAAGTAATGGAGATGGATTTGGAACCCAAACAGTTTGATTCCAGAACCAGAACTCTTGGACACTAAGGTGAATCTATAGTAATGTAATGTATAACATTATTTCAGTCAACTGTAGATCACATACAGGTCTATGATTCTATAATATCTTACAAATTAGATATACCATATCCCTTGTTTTTTGAAACTACACTCTACATTGCAGGCACAATGAAGGAACAATGCATTTTTTCAGAACATATCCCTATTGACAATACATACACATACACATCTGTAATTTTATGCCAATTTCTTATTACTGAAATGTGCATGTCATAAAATATATAATAGCATTTTTACTAATTGGAGAGAGAGAGACAGAGAGAGAGAGAATTGTGTATGTTATAGTTAGGGGTAAGAAAAACTCAGAAAACTTACTTTAAGCTTTGTGAATTTCTTTTGTTGAGTTGAGGGCATGTGTTCCATTAAAGTTAATTAAATTTGTCTTTTTCACTGTGAAATGTTTTAAATATTTCTATAGCTACAGGAATAATATAACAAAATTTCATGCCCACCACCCAGATTTAACCAATATTATTCTATCATAGTTCCTTTGAATTTTGTTTAAAAATAAACAGTCCATACCCAGCCAACCACCAACAGGCACCTGAGTTGGTACCATAGCTTGGCTATTATAAATTACATTGCAACAAATAGAAATACCTTTGAAGTCATGGTCATTTTTTTAATGATATCCAGATGAGGGGTAGTTGGACTTGAAAGCCATTATGATAAGTAAAATAACACTAAGATGACACTATCTTGTTTGCATGTGCAATCTGAAATTTTAAGTTGGTACAAGGATGGTTACCAAGGATAGGTAGGATGGGTAAATGAGAAGGTGCTGGCAAAAGGCACAGCCATGCATCTGCTAAATGAATGAGCCCTGGAGACTAAAATACAGCATGGTCACTGTAGTCAGTAATACTGCATTATGTGCTGGACATTTACTAAGACTGTGTGGGGGATATGATGTGTGTGTGTGTGTGTGTGTATGTGTGTGTGGATAGAGAAAAACATTTAAATATCTATTTATAAATATACTTATTTTATTATATATACATATGTATATATGCATATGTGTGTGTATATATATATTATGAAGCCAGGCATAGTGGCACATGCTTGTAAATCTAGCACTCAAGAGACAGAAATAGAAGGTGTGAAAGTTTTAGGCCAGCCTGGGATACATAGCAAATTCCTGGCCAGCCTGGACTATACTGTGAAGCTATCATAGTAAAATAAGTTTTGTCTGTGAACTTCTAGATCTGCAAGTAAAGTAAGGTATTTTCAGTAAGAATAATTTTAATAAAATTAAGAAAAATGATGGCTACGTTAATTAAATATACCAATCATTACACAGAGAATACAGGTATATATGTGGCATGTCTTTATGTATTCATATGTGTGCATGCATGTGTGTACACATGCATGTAGAGCCCAGAGTTCAGTGTAATGTATTTTCCTCATTCACGCGGTACATCTGATGCTTTGGGGTACTCACTGAACCTTCCTCTTTCTCTTCCTCCTCTTCACCCTCATCTTCTTCTTTAGTTAATTTGACCATCTATAACATTTTTTAGAAAAAAAAATTTTATCTAAATTTTAAAATCATTAATAGGATTTTTTTTTCCTGTCAAGTCTTGCCTGAGGACTGTTCTTACCAACATTATTTTAGAACAAGAAAAGCTTTCTGCTGCTCAAATGTGTTTTGGTTTTGCTGTTGTTGACATTTGGTCTAGTACTTTGCTTTGTTTTGACCACTTAAAATCATGCACCTGTGCTGAGGTGTGTCTCGCTGGCTGGGTCGTCTTTGGGGTACGGAAGGAAAGACACTCACACTGAGGGCCAGCATACATATTTGTGGAAGCACCAGGGTAAAGAGCCGAGATGAACATCTAAGAATGAGAGAAGCTGAGCAGAGAGGTCTCAGAGGAAGCCCTGCTTAATCGCTTGCCAATTGAGCACCCTTGAGTTTGCATTAAAAATAAAAACAGTGTATGACTTCTTATGAAGAATGAATGTGTGTGTAGATCCTGGAACACTCAAAGACAACTTCTGTCCAGCCAGACCTTGCCATGGCTGCTAATGATATCAGAAATATTATTGGCTTCATTTGGGTGAAGGCCACAGGGCAGGGCCAGCCAAGGCCAGACTTTCCTTCCACTAACACTTCTCCTGGCTCAGGTCTGGCCAGACCAGAACAGCTGACAGGTCTAAGCTAGACCTTGGCCTGACCTTAGGAGATTCCAGGATTCATCTTATCAGATGCTTCCTACAAGCAACAAGACCCACATTTTTATAAAGTACACAGTATAGTTTTGAAAATGTAGAATTTCATAATTAGTAATTCCCAGATATTATGTCAATGCTCTCAGGAGTGGAATTATACCCAGGGCTGGTATAATTATACCCTAGTCTGCTTGTATAACATGGTGCTTTTTAAATTGGTCTCCCTCATGTCCCAGGGGCTCCACACACCACATATCTTTTTTCCCTACTAAATACCAATGGTAGACAGGCCACTTGCCCTCACACTCAATTCATCCAAAATTTTAAACAGTAAGCATTAACATAAATGTTCATTAAAGGGAAGCACTATGCAGATTTAATCATATCTTTTACTGTACGGATCCCACATTTCTCAGGGTAAGAGCCAAATGTGTCCCTTTTGACCCTTTTCTAACATATTTGATATGGAAGACAATATCACTCGCATTAGGTCTCAGTATAAAATCGTAATGATGAAAACCAACAGACTTCATCATGTGAGCTATGGGGTCATGTCCAAAGGCTCAGAGTTCTTTCCCGTGTGTACACACACACACGTGCACACACCAACACCTGTGTTTTCGCTCCTTTTAACTTAACAGTCAGAGTTCAATGTAGCATGATTACACTGGCTAGGGAGAAGCTAACAATGGCAGAAGGCTAGAGAGAGAATAGCCAGTGACTAGAGAAGGAAGCCAAAGAGGAGCTGCAAAGCAGTGGAGAAAGTAGAGGCAAGGGAAGAAGGAAAAGAACAAGGTTATGTGGCTGGAGACTAAAGGCCAGAGTATCACACTCTTGAAGATTTCATAAGAGAGAGAGAGAGAGAGAGAGAGAGAGAGAGAGAGTGTGTGTGTGTGTGTGTGTGTGTGTGTGTGTGTGTGTGTAAGGGATGAGAGAGAGATGTGTTAATGCATACGTAAGTACCTTTACCCATGTGGAGACCAACTGAGAACACTGTTTCCTGCTGTGACTCTTCATCTTATTCCTTTGAGGCAGGGTCTCTCACTAAATCTGAGACTAGACTGGTGATGTACTCAGTTTTTTTACATAGGTTCCGGAGCTTTGAACTCAGGTCTTAATGCCTGTGCAGCCAGTGCTTCTACCAACTGAGCTTTCTCCCCAGGTCCCCACTCTCAAAGATTTTAAAAGCTTGCCTCACCTCACCACTTTTTCCTAGAGGGTAGCTAGTAGCTCACTCCCCACATTGTAAATGGAGAAGAGAGATCTAATCACAGTGGGTGTGTGGCGACACAGTGGTCCAGACCTGAACCATCTTATTGGGTAGAAGTTATCAGATGTTCTAGAAGGAAGTCTATTTGTGTATTTAACTGTTAGGACATTGGAAAGAAACCACTTTCATCTTTTAGGTAAACCCGGCTCATGGGTGCTGGCTACCTAGAATATCAGCTTCAGGCTGCCTTTATGACTGAACACAGAAAGATGAAGGAGAATCATACCTATGCTTCTTGCTTGACAGCCTACACAGACATAATTCCATCCTCTTTCCTTTGTCGAACTCTAAAGAGGATGAGCTCTGACCTGACCAGCCTTTCCACATCCCTACAGGGTGCCAAGCACTGTAGTAGACTCTTTGTTGTAATTAGCTCATTTTATTTACTGCAAACAGGCACCTCACGGCTCTGCTTGCTGTTTCTGCCCCCCCCCCCCCTTACCTGCTAGAGCTGTTTCTGAAATGCGAACAGGTGAAAGATAATGCTTCGGAAGCTGAACTTTGCTCTCCAGCTTGCCTGGACTACAGCTGGAGCATAGCTGTAATGAGGTGGTCACTGTGGAAGGTAAGGGTTTGGCACACAGAAGATTTCTACAATTTGCTATTTTCTTTTGTGTAAGTTTTGCATGTGTTTGCAATTTTCTGTTTTAGAGAGGCTTCAATGAAAAAAAATTGAATTATTTTAGACATTGAGTCCATTTTTATTAACTGTGCTCTTGACAATTTCATATATAAAATGCATTCTGGTTACTCTCAACCCGTATCCTCCTGTATGTCTCTCCCACCCCTGTCATGCACATCCCCTTCCCTAGTGGCCCTTTCTTGTGTCTTTTGGCTTTGTTTTGTACCCCACTAAGTTTAACCAGAGCCATCTGTGTGACGAGAAGTTTGGAAATGCCTGCTGGAGCTTAGTGGATTCACCTGTGGGTATCAACTGAAGACAATGGTGACCACCCGGCCAGTATATATCAATATCCAATAACCCAGGAGGAAGATATAGGGTACCTTGAACCCCTCCCTGATCTGTAATTGACTAATTACAGGCCTAGTCTTATGCAAGTCCATTGGAGACAACCCCAACTACTGTGGGACCATGATCGAGATGGTTTTTACCGAGACCAGAAGATGGCATTTCTTACAGACCTTCTCTCTGTGTCCTGGCTCTTACATCCTTTGCATCCTCACTTAGAGGTCCCTGAGCCTTACAGTGCATGGCATAAACATCCTGTTTAGGGCTGAGCACTCAATCATCACTTCTTCTTAGCACCTTGAACAGCCATGCCCCTCTGCATTTATGGCTATTCATGGCAAAGAGACACTTCTCTGATTAAGGTTGTGAGAAGCATTTGTCTACGAGCGTAAACACAAATGTTTCTCGGGCAGCTTGGGGCCATGACAATCTGGCTATACAACAATAGACATTTGTGACTTTCGGTGCCATTTGTACAAATGTGAAATAAGACACATAAATTCCATTCCTAAGTCCAGTGGATGAAAGAAGATGCAGGTAGACACAAAGTTTAATGCTCAGAACCTTTGGCATTGATTTGCTCACAGCCCCAACAGTCAGCTTTGGGGGTCTATATCAGACAAGGGTCATCTTTCCCAATGTGTCCTTCCTAAAGGACCCAGTGTCCAGTGACTGAAAGAAGCAACAGTAAAGCCTCAGTCGTTGTGAACACAGGACAATGCTGGTGATAAGCAAATAAATATTATCCAAGACAGTACTAGTTTACAATCACTCAGAGCTTGCTTCCTGCCAGGCTGGGTATGCATTGTGACTTGATTCTTTCCTTTGTCCCAGTCCTGCCCTTCCTCTTGCTTTCCATGGGTTACTCCATGTAAATATCTTACACCCCAACAGAAGCAACTAACTGGGAAAGGTGAGAACAAGCGCTCCTGCTAAGGCCAACTATTATCAGTGCTTAGCACCCCAAGCTGCCCCCTCCCCCGAGCCCAGTGCTAGGCAGACAAAGCATGTATCAGAAGCTCAGAAACAGGCTCCAGGACTCTCAGCAGCAGGAAGGCATCAAGGCTAAATTCAGAGAGGGCCTTTCCTGGCATCAGCTCCCTGTAAGCCCAGCTGGATGCAGCTGCTAGATGACTTTGAAGGCTCAAGCTCACGCCCTGACCCAGAAGGCCTCCCAGCAGCTCAACCTCAGAGGCCAGGACCACTCTGCAGCACCTCTACATGGCTGCCATTCTGAGTGATGCCAGAGCCAGCAGGTGGCTCTGAAATACCCCATGTAATTAGAAATCTCATTTCCATTCCTGGTCTCTGGTTTGCATGGCAAAGGGAGCCGTTTTTCTGGAATGAATTATCCCCTCCCTGCAGATGTCTTCAAAGGCTTATAATCCAAAACGGGCTCTTGGAGACCCAGCCTCCCAGGGCCGCCCCTGCACACAGGAAGTCACTCTTTTGCCCACACAGATGGGCTTTGGGAACATACAAAGTGCCGATGTGGCAGAAAAGTCAAGACTAAGAGTGTGTGCCTGGATCTTAGGATAGCTTGGGATACCTTTGTCCTTACCTCCACTCAGTATGTCTGGGACTATCCCTCCTTTAGCAGCAAATGGCTTATCTAAGAAACCCTTCCACCCAGTCAAACCCTATCTTCTCTTAGGAGGGATGAAGGCCGGTCAGCTCTGGGGTTACTTAGCATTAAGACCCTTATCTCTAAGTCAAATTGAAAAAGTTCTCTGTGTGTGTGTGTTTGTGTATGTATGTATGTATGTATGTATGTATGTATGTATGTATGTCTCTCTCTATATATATATATAGAGAGAGAAAGACATACATATATATGTAGACATATATATGTGCCATATATGTAAGTAAACTCTGTAGTCAATCATTCATCTATCCATTTATTTCTAGCAAACATATATGCCCCAACTAGTCATATAACCAGATAAAAGATTTCTCACTCCAGAGTAAGGGTTTCTTGGAGCTACTTACAAAGGCTATAAATGATCTAATAAAGTTAAAAATCTTGGAATAAAGATATAAGCATCTGAATAGACATTTCCAAACACATTAGGGCGCTTCTTAAGGTGGGTCTTCTGATCCATGCCTCCATCAGGCCCCACAGCTCTGGTCCAGGAACCAGCACCATCAGCGTTCTGCCAAAGCTTGTTAGAAATGTAGCTTCTCTGACCCTAAAGCAGCCGTATCAGAATCTTTCACCTTGAACATGCTCCCAGGAGTGGAGAAGCATTGTTTCTTTGGACAGCAGTCATGCCCAGGGAGTCCATCCAGCAAGCCATCTGATATTGACGTTGTTCTGGGACAGTGTTGGAACTTCCCAAACCCAGAGAACCTTCTGCTTTTCCATCTTAGGGCAGAGTGTATATGGAGGGATGGAGCCTCAGCTGACCAACTGAGTCAGCTG
Organism: Phyllotis vaccarum; assembly: GCA_033318265.1. NCBI lineage: Eukaryota > Metazoa > Chordata > Mammalia > Rodentia > Cricetidae > Phyllotis > Phyllotis vaccarum. Next base: position 186,012,005 of record JARWLC010000001.1, on the reverse strand, counting down.
ACCAACTGAGTCAGCTGACCAACTGAGTCAGCTGCAACCGTCTCATCCGTTGCATACAGCCCTGTGAGACACCATCAGTATCTACCTAGTCAAATCCATTCAGGTTGGACAGTACAGTTGTCCAAAAGCAAAAAAAAAAAAAAAAAGTTACTGAAACAAATTGCTGCCAAATCACCTCAAAAATGCAGTGGCTTTAAATATCAACTATGCATTTTTCAGAGTCTCTCCTGATTGTCTCTCCAGAGACTAGCTCACCTCTCACATGACAACTTAGGGACCCCAAACAAAGCACACAGACATCAACTGTCACGTATTTCCTGTGATGCAAACCTCTTCTGGGCTTTGCTGATGTAAGCAAGACACAGCCCTGCCCAGATCAAAGGAAAGGGCACAGATACAGAAGCCACTGGCCATATAAGAGATCATCTGGCTTAGCTACCCCAGAATCTTATGAACAACTTGAACACCTGATACTTCCAAGTCAAGTTCTCTGAGCAATTCCAGGACACATCAGAGTTTGATAATCCATGAGTATAATAAGATTGCAGAACAGCTCAGATTCTTTTAAAAAATCGTTTATGTAATTATTTGTTCATATGTGGGAGGAGGGGTGTGAGCATCATAACATAAATATAGAGGTCAGTGGAAAACTCACTCCCTGAGCCATCTCTCCAGCCCTTAGATTCTTCGTGAATCTGAGTTTGACACTTACCCACTAGAACACACACTTGGGTATAATCTCCTCCCCTCGGGCGCTGGCAGCACCTAGTAACTGGACTCTGGCAAATAACATCCCCACTAAAAGGAATCACTGTTGTAAATAGGTGACAATAGGTCCATCTAATGCTCATGTACTCCTGGCCCACTGACTATCTGTATATGCTTGCTCTGATGAAGCACGATTTCACATTGCTCTTCTGAAAGGTCCACATGACAATGAACTAAAATCCTGCCATGGACTATACAATAACTAACCTTGATTGTCAACTTGACTACATCTGAAATCAACTAAAACTCAAGCAGCTGGGTGCACCTGTAAGGAGTTGCCCCTGGTTGGATCATTTGAGATCAGAAAAACAACTCCGAATCTGAGCTATACCTTCTGATGGCATTCTACATAAAAGGACATGGAAAAAAAAAAAAGTTTTATTTTTATTTGCCTACTAGCCTGTGGTGGAATTCAGGTGTCAGCTGATAAGATCAGAGGATGCTTATCCAGGGTCCCAGGCTCCTAAAGGGGGAGTGGCCAACCCCATTCATAAAAGGCTGCTAGGATCTTGGGAAGCCGCATTCTTTCTCTCTCTTTTTATTTTTTTGTTCCCTGACTGAGAATCGAACCCTGGCCACAATGGTGAGAGCACAGAATCTTAACCACTTGACCAAGCCCTAAGGAGCAACATGTAAGGAACACAGGTGAGCCACGGGCCACGTGGCAGACAGATTAATAGAAATGGGTTGAGTTAAGACGTAAAAGCAAACTAGCAATGTGCCTGAGCCATAGACCAAACAGCATGAACTTAATATAAGCGTCTGAATCATTTGGGGGGCCTGAGCAGCAGTGGGTGGCTAAGGGGTCTGGGGCTGCAGGTCTGTGGGTCCCAGACTTCTGGTCACCTGGGACCAAGAAACCATAGTTACACTAGCCCTCACTCTCACTGGCGACTTCACCTACTCTGCTGCTGAGGCATTCCTTTGCTGGTATTAGAATCTACTTCTTAAGGATTTCAACATAGACTGAAGACATGATGAGACAGCCAGCCTCATGAACTAAACAGTTATCAGATTCTGGGACCTTCATTTGGGAGACAGCTGATGTGGGAATGTCTTTCTATATGTTGTGAATAAAGGGCTGTTTTGGCCATGGCAGACACCTTAGAGGTAGGCAGAAGAATCAGAGCATAGGTATGAGAAAGAGAGTGGAGCCAGACAGAGATCGAGCCAGAGGTCCAAAGAAGAAACGTAAGGAACACAGGTGAGCTATGGGCCACATGGCAGACAGATTAATGAAAATGGATTGAGTTAAGATGTAAGAGCTAGCTAGCAATGTGTCTGAGCCATAGGCCAAACAGCATGAAGTTAATATAAGTGAGTCATTTTGGAGGGCCTAAGCATCAGCACGCAACCAGGTGCTCTGGGAAGGCAGGTTGTGGGTCTGGACCTCTGGGTTGAACGGGGTCGGAAACTTCATTGTAACAGACAGCCACTATTCCACAAGATGAACTATAGAATGTAAACCACTCTAATATTCCCATAGATTTATTAGAATTATTAGAGTATATATAATATATATCATATCAATTCTGTTCCTCTAGAGAACCCTATTAATACAGGCTTCATATATAAGCTTAGAAGCCAAACCTCTCCCCAGTTAGCCTTCAGCTGAGTCTCAGTACCAGTCTACACCTTGAATGTAGTCTGAGATTCCAACTAGCCTATGTCTGACTTCCTGACCCATGAAAAACATTATATAATAAAGTATTTTAAGCTATTAAGTTTTGAGATAATTTTTAAAGCAGCAGTAAATACCCAGTGGAAGGCCTGGAATCATTTTGATTGCTGTCCAGATGGCTCTGTGTAAAGTGTAGGTCAGATACTGCAATGCATGATTGGGAATGTGCTCATAGAAGAATAGATGTCTGGAGCATCCAAATAAGACTTTAAAGAATGGATGTTGTGTTTAAAAGAATAAGTAGGATGCCACCAAGTATAGAAGGAACAAAAAAGTTTCCAGGAAGGCAGAAGAGTCTCCTATCAGCCTGGAATATCCTCCTTCTGCCTCTATTCTTGACCTCAGGTTCATCTTTCAGTGTTCAGCTGAGATACTAGTTTATTTGTGAGGCCTTTTTTGTTTTCCCTTGGGCTGGTGAACAGTTTGCATGGCAGATTCCCTAATGCACCTTGCTGTATTCTGAATTTTCCCTAAAAGTATTGCCTGAAACACAGGTTTGCATCCAGGGAGCTTACATGGGAAGAAACAGTACATGTATGCAGTACAAAGGCAAGGAAAAAAAAGGTAAAATCAACTAAAAACTATGTTGAGGTGCTATAATCAACTGGGACCCAGTCTTGCAGGGTAGCCTCTAACTAAGCAGCTGTGGGGAATGTTCTTAGACTCTCTACCCAGTGTTCAAAGATGGGTCCTATCCTCCACTGGAAAAAGCAGTTTATAAGTTACTAACACACTAGCAATCTGCAAGCTTCTAAATTCCTGAGTGGTTCCCATAGGCACCTCATGCAGCGGTGGCAGAAAAGACTCATGATTGAGACAGGAAGCTATGGTGGTCACTTAGACATAGCTGTTCAACACAGAATAAGTAGCACTTAAAGAGATAGATAGCAAGGAAAAGGTATGGCACTGTCACAGTGGATCCCAATGTATCTCTTCAGTGTTTTAGAATTTACTCTCCAAGGTCTGTCTTTCTCAGGCAGCAGTGAGCTTTGGAAAAGGCCTCACTCTTAATGTACCCCTATAACTCTACACAATACCAGGCATACAACCAGAAGTCACAGGCATTTCATTAATTAAGCTCACTAGCATAATGTAAATGGACTAGAGCCTGGGGGCACTACGGAGCTAGAAGTGGATTGATCATTGAGTTAGTACTCAGCTGTGTGAACTTTGTGAACAATGATAAAAAGATAGACTGTGGGGACAGACCCTGGAAAACATTAAATCATCACTCAAAAGTGTTTCCATCATGTGCTTCAAATATATCACGCTGCAGGTGAGATTGAGGCACAAGATTAGAACCTGAGAGGTCCCACCCACCAACCAGTAGAAAGGGGGAATGTAGTGAAAACAGCTGGTACCCCAACTCGGTCTCCTATGCCACCCACTTACCCCAGCAACAGCAATTCACAGCTGGAGATTTTTGGAAGAATTACACTTGATGAACAACATCCATCCTGCTAGAAAAGCCAAAGATTTTCTCCCTCCTGTATCTTCTGGGGAAGTCTCCAGCTAAAATGGATGATACAAGATGTAAGGGTCAAAGCTGCTGCCCTACCGTGGGGAAATCCGACTGTGCCTTTCATGATCCAGGGATACAGAGTCTAGTCTCCAGATGACCCACATCTTCCCCTGCCCCTCTTCTTGCCACACTTCATCATGGTTTTCCTTACAAAACCTTTATATAAGAAGAACTTGGCCTAAGATAAGAAAGTACTTGGTGTTGTTTTCTCCAACCAATCAAAAAAAGAAATTGTCCTCAAACTTCTAAACACCTTAAGTCTCTTAGAGAAAAAAACAAAAACAAAACTGATGTGGGAATGCCTTTCTGTATGCTGTGAATAGCAGTCTTTAAATAAAAAAGCTGTTTTGGCCCATGACAGGCACCATAGAAAAAGTAGGAGGAGGAATCAGAATAGGTAGGAGGAGCAGGGCGGAGTCGGACAGACCAAGCCAGAAGCCCAAAGGATCAACATGTAAGGAACACACGTGAACCACGGGCCATGTGGCAGGAAAGTTGAATAGAAATGGGTTGATTTAAGATATAAGAGCAAGCTAGCAATGTGCCTGAGCCATAGGCCAAACAGCATGAACTTAATATAAGTGTCTGAGTCATTTTGGGGGGCCTGAGCAGCAGCGGGCGGCTGGGGCTGCAGGTGTGTGTGGGTCGGGGCCTCTGGCTGCCAGGACCAAGAAACCACTTTGTAACACAAAACCAAAAACTTAGTTCATCAGCCTTTTAGCTCAGTGCTCCAAGTTATAGCATGTGATATGTTAATTCATCTCCCTAACATTACTCTAAGATAGCTATATTTTTATAGCTTCATAATTAATTACCACCACAACATAGTTTAAGCGAATACAATTTATTATTTCAAGTTTCTCTGGGTCAACAGTCCAGGCACAGGACAGCTAGGCTGGGGTCTTAAGGAAAGCTTGAGACCCTCTGGCTTCTTGCTGATGAAGGTCCTATTTTATTGTTGTTTGACAAATATGGGTCACGTTCAGGTCCTGAATGTTGCCTTCAGTTCAAACAATGTGGTCTTCTTCATAAGAAAATTGCAATATGATCTTTTGCTCTTCCAAACCAACAGGAAGGTGTTATCTGCTTTCTCATACCATCCTGAAGGGCTTACCTAACTCAGCCAATCATACTTGAGGATTATTGGGGTGGGGGGTGATTTCAAAAGCAAATGACTAGAGGCCATTCTTTCAATTGAAAAAATTACTTTTACCACATAATATAATATAATAATAAAGTAATATTTTATCATATGTTATAGTATTTCCCACATTTATAGGAAGGAATAATATACAAAGAAATGAGAATCTTGGTTGTTAGCTTAGAATTCTGTTGAATATTCTTTTACACTGGTGAATATGTTACTGTGGCTGGTTTAATAAAGAAGCTAAGTGGTCTATAATTAGGCTGGATAAGTTTAAACAGGAAAACCAGACCAAGAGAATGCTGGGAAGAAGAATGAGGAGGCGTCTCAGAGTGGCCAGGCAGATGCTGAAGGAAGCAAGTACCACCATGTTCCAAAGGGTAAATAAAATGTATGGGTTAATTTAAAATGTGAGAGTTATCTAGTAACAAGTCTGAGCTATTGGCCAAACATTTATAATTAATAAATAGTGTCTGAGTGGTTATTTTTAGAGCAGCTGCCAGGACACAGAAAAACTGCCTACAGAATTCTTTCCATTACTGCATGATTCTCTAACTTTTTTGTAGGAGGAGGAGGAATTATATCTTGAGGCAGTTAAGTTGTTCTAAGAAACTAATTCTTGATCCCAAATCTCAATATTCCCCCCCCCCCCCCCGTCTCAGGTGGCAGTCTACAACTGGCCCCTAGATCAAGGTTTTCCACCATCCAAGAGTGTGAGTCTTTTCCATCTAAGATTCAGGACTCACAATAGAATGAAGGAAAGCTGAGGCCAATGATTCACCACTTCTAATATCTTCAGAGGTAAGTCAGGAAATGCAACTGAAGGCAACATCCACATATGAATGAAAAGGCAATGGTGGTTAATGTGGCAGGACCAGCCTAGGCACTTACATTCAATTAAAGTGCACACCCGTACACATAAGTACTCTGACCTTCAAATAGACCAAAGATGCTGGGTAGAGCAGCTCTAACCAACAATTCACAAACCCAGGTCTAGACTGTTTTCCCACAACTGGAAAGACTCCAATGTAGATAAAAGGCAGAGGCAGAAATCTAGACTATTGCAGAGAAACCTGCCATCACCTGAAGTCAGAATCTTCCATGTCCTGGTTTCCTACCAGCTGGTTCTGATATATAAAAAATAATTTATATTTATACAATATATACACACATATATAGCTATATTGTATGCAAATATATTTGAAAAGCAGAAGTTAGAATTTTTTGCAAAAGGACCAAGTAGCAAATATTTGAGAATTTATGAACTATATAGTCTCTTCACAATTATTCAACACTGACATTGCAACAGAAAAAAAATGGCTATAGATATAAAGGCATGTGTTAGTATTTCAATAAAATTTTATTTATAAAACAAATACTACAAAATAAGTAAATCTAGACAATGGGCCATATTGTCCTTTTGGTCTCTGGTACAGAGCATAGATTTGAAAGGAGACATGACTTCACTTTCTGACTCTGCTTCTTACCATCTGTGTGACTCAGGCCAATTCAGTTAACTTTATGAGCCTCTGAACAGTGTTAATAATAGTCACTAAACATGCCCATATTGGTCTACTCTTCCAAGTTCCAATCTCATTTTGGTTACTTATAGACTGACTTCAGGTCAGTGGTATATGGTGCAAATGATGTTTGCCAACCCCAAGCCAGGTTCTCATGCCCTTCTAGGAACATCTCATGTCTTCCCTTGCTTCAGTGTGATGGCCTTCAAATTGGCATTTTAAAATCAAGCTCATCCCTTGACATCAGGAAGCACTCCGTGTACCCTACCTATTATGATGAGTTGATTATAAAATGCATTGTAAGTAAGAATAGTCTTTCTAAAGAAAACTCCAGAAACTTCATTAAAAATAAGTCAACTAACATTCCCAAAAGATATTAGCCCACTGAGATTTTATTTAATGTTGAAAATAACAATTTGATAAGGAATATGCTGATTGTACACTTTACTTCAAAAAAAAAAAAAAAAAAAAAAAGAAGGCATCGCTTATTAACTCCCTGTAAAAGAAGAAAGGAAAAAGGAAAAATATCCTCTAATTTTTGCATGCTATTCATCGTTTCCTCTGCTCAGCACAAGTAATGTGAACGGGTCCATTTTGTGTAACTTTGAGATGGCTGCTGATTCAGCCAGAATCCTGCTGCCCAGTGGTCAAAGTGGGTAGTCAAAGAACTACAGACCTTGGCTCACCAAAGCACAGAACTCAATGCTATGAGTAAGAGATCTTGGCCTGGCGATCAAATCCATAGGCTTCCTTCCCAGTACCCTAGACCCAAAAGTGCAAAACCTACTTATGGGCGCCAGTGCAGTAGCCACCATGGAAAAATGGCATTTACTAGCACATGCATGTCTCAAGTTCAAAGTAGTGGGAAAGTGAAACAAAAAACAAATAAATAAGGAGAGAAAGCTGCAGTTCCTTAGTCCAAGGAGAGTTGGTGTTTGCAGGCTAAAGATAGATTCTGAGAAGAAAACTTTGAAGACACAAACAGGGGATGCCTAATGAAGGGCCTGCAGAAGTTTCTGAAAACATGTCAACAAAGAAGCAGCTTTTCTCCTTCCTGTAGCAAAGAAATGTGACTGTTGTCAATCACACCAGTGTATGTGTATCCAAATGTCACATTGCTTTCCACACAAATTTGCAATTATTATGTCAATTAAAAAGAAAAACATAGCTTTTTTTAATACACAAGAAGAGAACCAACAGGCTAGTTTGCCTTTTATTAAGACAACCCATGAATCAAGATCTGTGCAAGCTAAAACTGAATGGCCTTGCTCCAAATGGCTGCCTTTAAGGGCATCGGGATTAGGCCGGGGAGATGATTCAGCGAATAAGAGCACTTACTATATAAGAGACCCTATCTCAAGGTAATCAAGCAGAAAGTCATAGAGGAAGATACCCAACATTCTGCTCTGTCTTTCATGTGCACATGCATGGGCATGCATATCTACACAAATGCACTACATGTCATACACACAAACACAGACATATAACAGCAGGCCTCACATCACTAAATGTTGTTAACAAGTCTTCTGTCCTGCCAGCCAGCTCCCAAATAACAACATGGAGACTTCTTATTAATCATGAAAACTAAGCCTTAGCTTAGGCTTGTTCCTCACTAGCTCTCATGACTTATTAACCCATTTATATGAACTACATTCTATCATGTGCCATTACATCTCTTCCATTTTGAACCTCTCTGTTTTCTCTGAGTCTCCTGGCTTTTCCTGCCCCTCAATTTCTTCTCTTCTTCCTTTCTTTCCCCAGAAATCTCACCTATACCATCTGCCTAGCTATTGGCTGTTCAGTTTTTTATTATACCAATCACAATAATACACCTTCATATGGTGTATAAGTATCCCACAACAGAATGTTCTACCTGTAAACTGCTCTTTCACTCAGACTCCTTAGGATTGTTTTTATTATTAGTGTTGTTATTGCTACACCATCCAACTGTTCATGAAAACATCAAGATTCAGAAAGCCCAAAGAATATGTCCCAGAGCCACACAGCTATTAAATGAAGGACCCAGAATATGATCACATGTAATCTCAATCTAAAATGGGCCCCTTCAATCACAGGCTCTCAAGTCCCGTTAGCAACGTAGAACAAGCAATGATACCCGCTAGGCCATGATCTAGGTGCTAAAAGTATCTCATTTTAGTTTTGACAGCCCTATAAGATTGAGGCTGTCACCACTGGTACTTTACATATGGGGGGGTGGGGGAGGAAACAGAACTAAGAAGCGTCAGGTGGCTTCCCCCAAAGTTAGGGGGCTAGAAAACATTATCTCCTTCCAGATTGCACACTCTTTAAAGTCCAGACTGTAGAGTCTCTCATCACCACTTTGGCTGTTGTCCTTGATCAAATTCTTTACCTGGAATCTTTTCTTTCTTTGATCCCTGTGCATTGCTGACTAGAAGGCCAGTCCTTTAGAGTTTAGTGAACATGATTCTAGTTGAGTGTGACCTTCCTGTGTGCTGATTGACTTTAGTGCCATGTAAATGATGTGCTGTAAATCAGGAGGCAGGCGATCTCATCATGAATCATCCATTGCTCCAACCTCATGATGACAGACATGCATAAATTCCAGTGGGCTGTGGCAGATGCTGTCCTTTAGATTTCCAATTACATGAGCCCTAACTTTGCTCACCTCTCACTGGGGAGGCTGAGCATTAATATGCTAATGAGCAGTGCAGGGAGTATTTGTCGGGAGCCTTTTGGTGTTGGTGTGACCTGTGACCTTCTTTGATTTTCTGCCCTATTTAGACACCGGCAAGCTGGGCAGGTGGGTCTGTAAAGGAATGAGGAGTGTTTTAATGAAGAAACCACAGCCTGGAGGAAGCCATGTCCTCAACATGGAGATAGGAGAATGTTCAGAAGACCAGTCACCTAGAATACAACTCAGAATGACTTCAGAATGACTGACCACCTTTGCAGCACCAAGGGGCCACTACTACATACCCAACAACACATTTTCAGAGCATGTCCTACTAAGGGCTTTAGTTGGGTATCAAGGCACACTGTGGTTGAGGACTAGCATGTTTTCTTGGACTAAGCATGGCATTGAGGACCGCTCTTGCTTCTAATGAGTTCTTACTCTACATGCTTGGACAATGTAAACCTAAATACCAGTTTGGCCACAAGGAAACCAGCAATGTGGGTATGCCTAGAAGAGAACATCTTGTATAGTAGCAGTAAATGTTTTGGCTCTAACTGTAGTCATCACTACCATTCTTTTTTTCCTCACCGTAACAAAACGGAGTTACTCCCCTTTCCTGAAGTAAAAATTGACTATGCTCCCTGGGCTCCGTGACTTGTGATAAGATAACAAAATATAAAAAAGGTCTTTGGTAAAAACCAGAACAAAGGAAGGCAATTTTTTAGAATAACAACCTGATCAATACAAGGGGAGGGGGGGCGAGAGGCCTTAAAGGGACCTCATTCTAGCGCTGAACCTAATGCGTCTGTCTGTTTCCTTCATAATAGCACAGTCTAAAAGACCTAAAATCCATTTGTAGTCCTTTATCACTGAAATAAGCTGAATGAGGCTCAGTGTCAGAAGGTGAGGGAAGAAATAAAGAGATCATAAAAGAGAAGTGGACAAGAAAACAGACCTTCAGTTTGTGATACGGGAAGGGACACAGTCAGCTAGAAAGGCGTAGAGTGGATGTCTACTGTACTACATACAGTAGTTGGCCAATAGAAATTCCTTTTAGTTATGAGTCATAGCTTCCCATGTTCCATCCAATATGAACAAAAATTATTATAAAGCCAGTTTCACCAAAGAAATCGTAAAATTCCTCCAACATCTCTCTTAGCTTTGTTTCTGTTGCTGTGATAAAATGCTAAACAAAATAAACTTGGAGAAGAAAGAGTTTATTACATCTAATAATTTAGATTATATCACTGACCAAAGTCAGGGCAAAACTTCAAGGCAGGAACCTGGAGGCAGGAACTGAGGCAGAGATATGGAGTGGTGCTGATGACTAGCTTTCTCCACACGGCTTTCTCAGCCTGCCTTCTAATACAACCCAGATCTACCTGCTCAGAGGTGGCTTTACCCACAGTGATCTCAGATCTCCAACATCAATCATTAATCAAGAAAAAGCCCCATAGGCACATCCACAGGCCAATCTGATAGAGGTGATTCCTCAGCTGAGGCTCCCTCTTCCAAAGTCACTCCGGTTTGTGTCAAGTTGGCAAAATCAGCACAGCATCCTACCACTCCCTGGCTTTACTATATAGTCTCATGCAATCATTTGGTCCAAAGGGAAACTAGTTCCTTCTGGTATTGTCTCTATTTTTGCTGAATATAGAAGGCCTTGGGATGCAAATAACAAGCCTCTAGACCACGGACAGAGGGCCATAAAAGCCTTTTAGGACATAACAATGTCAGAGCCAAGTCTTAGTGAACAAATCAGTGCTGATCGCAAGATAAGAGATGAATACATAGACTCAGTTCCATGATCTGGACTAGCGGTCCCTAATAATCACACAACAGCTTATATTAATTATATGCTATTTGGCCTATATCTCAGGTTCACTGCTGGCTAGCTCTGGCATCTTCACCCATTTCTATTAATATGCCTTGCCACGTGGCTCATGGATTACCTAAATTCCATTACATCATCCATCATCCTCTCTTGGTATCAGCTCACAGCATCTCTCTCTTACTCTGCCCTTCTTCCTCTTTATCTATGCTTAGATTTCCTGCTTGCTTGCCATAGGCCAAGACATTTCCTTTATTATCCATGATAAGCCACAGTGTACAGAACGACACCCCACATTAGTGACCTTCTGTTTTCCCAACCTATTTAAAATGGAAAAGACCAGGCAGGTATGTCTATGAAGAAATGAGGGGTACTTCTGTAAAAATAAAAACCATAGCCATGAGGAATCCATGTCCTCAGCATCTACAAAGATGAAGATAGAAGGATGTTGGAAGGACCAATCTCCTAGAATACAACTCAAAATGACTTCAGAATGGCTGCCCACCTTTGTAGCACCAACGGTTTTCTACCACATATGAAACAAAGCATTTCTGAGCACCATTTTCCCCCATGGCTTTGGTTTACCCACTGACTGGGGTCTTTGTTTGTGTATGATCTCAGATCTGATAATCTATTTGGATGGAGCCAAAAGGCAAGATGCAGAGTGGATCAATAAGAGACTACACGCCTAAGAGTAATATGCAGTAGAACTCATAAAAGTTCTCTCCAAAATTCTTATTTGAGGAGTAGATATGTTATCCAGAAAACAATGGGTAGTTGGTAAAGGGTCTCAAGGAACAGAATGGATAACTTATAAAAACTGTCTGCCTACTCAGTCAGAATGGCTGATGGGAAGCAAAAATTGAAGTCAGGAAGTAAAAGAAAGTATCAACCCATCACCTAGGCATGTGATGGGGCAGACCAGATTCAGGCAACAGATACAAAAGAGAAAGAAGGCCAGTGTTCTATGAAAGAATCTTCCTGCACCAGCAATGACTGGATGCCTCCCAGTATCCAGATAAGACTTGGAGACTAGATGAAACAGCATATCACTCTCTGAGGTAGGAAGGTGGAAAGAAGATGATTGGGTTGGAAGGAAGTATGCATCATCCTATTTATTTATTTTGAGACAGGCTCTCACTCTGTAGCCTTGGCTGGCATGTAACTTATTTTGTAGACTAGGCTGACGTCAAACTCACATAGATCTTCCTGCCTCTGATTCCTGAGTGCTGGGATTAAAGGTGTGCACCACCACACTCAGCTCCCAAGGTACATACATTTAGTACATGCCATTTGGAAGTGACCGTAGAATATCCAGTTTTATATGTTTAGAGATTTTCTCCCAGGTGTATTAAGAATAGAAAGATTTGGAAATATCTACACAATTTGAAAACACACATGTGGATAAGATCAGATACAAAATGATATATGAATGTAGTATCATGATGTACAATCCAGAAGGCACGATGCATCATATGAATGCCATTAATATTAATACTAATAAAAACATGAAGTTCAAAGGGTGTGGGTTTAGTTCTGATCTGTGCATCTTGCCAAGAAACCTTGATTCTGTGGGTTTCCTCATGGGACCAACTACCAAGAAGTAGCCTCTGTGTGCTGAGAAAATCCACTTATGATTTGAAAGATCTGAGGTGCTGGAGAAATAGCTCAGAGGTTAAGAGTACTGGCTGCTCTTACAGAGGTCCTGAGTTTAGTTCACAGCAACCACATGGTAGCTCATACCCATCTCTAATGGCATATGGTGCCCTCTTTCTGGCAGGCATGGATACATACAGACAGAACACTATATACATGATTAAATAAATCATTTTAAAAATCTGAATGATCTGGAAGGTACAAGGCTACAGGTGGCATAGCAAACATGTTCTAAAAGACCCAATTTAGGAGAAAAATAGTATTTATAAATAGGAGTTCCAGAAAGGCAACTCTTCCAGCCTTTGAGGTAATTCAAGATATTTACAAACTCTTCAGTTTGTGAAGATATGGTTAAAGGCCAAGGGCAGCCTGGTGATCTAGGAGAGAATAGTTTAGATGTTAGCAAGACATCTATCTTAATCATTGTTCCATTGTTGTGAAGAGACACCATGACCAAGGCAACTCTTATAAAAGAAAAGCATTTAGTTGAGGGCTGGGTTACAGTTTCAGAGGTTTGGTCCATTACTATCAATGCAGGAAACAGACAGCCATAGTGCTGAAGCAATAGGTAAGACCTTTATACCCTAATCCACAGGCAGCAGACAAAGATGAACACTGGGCCTGAGGTAGGCTTTTAAAACTTCAAAGCCCAGCAATACATTTCCTCCAACAAGACCACACCTCCAAATCTTTCCCAAACAGTTCCATTACCTGGGAAGCAAACGTTCAAATTCTCACTCAAACCTCCACAACATCACAAGCAGCATGTTGGGAGCACTTCTCAGTGTGTGATTTTTAAGGCTTCTGTTCCCCAAACAGCTTTTGTGTGTGTGTGTGTGTGTGTGTGTGTGTGTGTGTGTGTGTGTGTGTATGTGTGTGTGTGTATGTGTGTGTGTGTGTTTATGTGTATGTGTGTGTGTGTAAAGTCTCCTCTCTAGTGCAATATTTCCAAAAGCATGTTCTTTGAACTACTTATCCTAAGGGATTGCACGTGTGAATATGACAGTGGAATAATGTAAGAATCACTAGCATAAAGGTGTTTCTTTGAGGCATGACTTTCCACAGTCTATATGTCGATTTGCATTGAAAATCTCCAGGACAGGATGGAGGTGGAATATGCATGTTCCCCAAGCTTATTTAACTATAAAACCCACTTTTCTCTTGAGCAGTGTGATGTGGAACTACAGTGCCACCAACTGCAGTTTGGAAGGTGTTACTAGAAGAGAAGAAAATAATTGAACCTGTAGCTGGAGCACTGCAATAAAATTCCTGAGTTCAAATCCAGCCATTACACTCATATATGGTTAGCGTCATCAGCCTTTCTGGGACCCTTAGCTTTCCCCTATGAGATGTAATGGTTATGATGTCCATGTCAGAGTGTCATTATACCAAATGAGAACACAGTAGATAATGCTGAGTACCTTGAGAGGGGTCAGAAAGGGGAGCAAGCAGAGAACTTTCCTGGCTCCACCCTCCAGCTCCTAGTGTTTCCTATTGGTCAATCCTAGCTGAAGGCCATGGACTCACTAGCCTGAAAAAACAGCAGCTTGTGGGAGTGGACCCGCCTCCAAAGGATAAGCAAAGGGATGGATCATCATTGGATGTGCACTGCCCTGGAATTATGGGGTTTCCTGAGCAAACACCAGCCAGAATAAAATCTCCACATGATGATTAATCTCAACTGTCAACTTGATGAGAGCTAGAGTCACCTAGGAAATGGGCTTCTGGGAAAGCTTAATTGGGCCAACTGGGGTGGGATGGCCCACCTTACTGTGGGCATCACCATTTCTGTGCTTGGAATCCCGAAGCCAATAAAAGGAAGGAGGCAAGTAAACTTCCAGTGCTCATTGTCCCCTGATCCTGGATGCAATGGGACCGACCAGTCACAACACAGTCCTGCAACCTTGACATCCCCAACACAAGGAACAGTACCCTGGAATTCTGAGCCAAAGTAGGCCCTTTCCCCATCAAGTCCTTTAAATACCACAGTCGGAAAAGAAGCTACAACATTGTTTCTGCCGAGCAGCTGATATCCAGTGGACACCTAGCCCTGCCTTCCCGGGGCTGGGGCTCTCTACACTTTATTTCATTGGCACTGCTGCTGATGCTGATTTGTTTACTTTAAGCCAAGGTCTGAATATGTTGTCCAGGCTGGCCTCAAACTCAGTAGCCCGGGCTGACCTCCATCTCCTAATGATTCTTGCAGGCCAGCCTCCTCACAGAAGAGCCTGATAAACCTGTGTCCAGCTTTGCCTGCTCTTCCTAAGTAGTTCAACTAGACAGAAGGCTGGGCAGGGGTCAGTTGATTCCAAAGAAAATCTCCAAGGTATCTCAGATATCCTCTCCCTGCCTGGCTGCTGGGAGATGATGTTGAACCTCAAAGCAGAAACAGAAAGGCGACGTAGATCCCAAAGTTCTCCAGTGTTCACTGTCCTTGAGTTATTTTTATATCTCCTTTCCTCACATTATGGTAATTTACATACTTCAGCAGAGCACATGAATGTCCAGAACACACAGCAGGAACAATAAGATATAGCCAGGCTCTTCATAGAAGCCCTGGCACAGAGGAGGTTTCGGAAATCAGTTGCTAAAACAAGTGGTTCCCTCATCCCAAGTAAGAGAATTCTCGGTAACACTTGACAATAAGTGGACGTGATGAGGGCCACACAGCACAGTAATTCCTGCTGGATTGCACATTGAAAGCTGCATTCAGCGCTTCGAAGCCATCAGAGTGGGCTTTGTTGAGATGAATAAGAAAGGATTGCCTAGTGAATTGCTGCTTCATTGCCAAGTGCTTTCGATTCTCTGCTCCTGCCATCTGTGTCCTCTGGAAGACACTCTAAAGCAAAGGTCCACATGGGGGCTGGCTCCAGGCTTCTGAGAAGGACAGCTCTCCAGGCACGGAAGCCTCAGGGAAGAGGGTGGCAACTTACTCAGGGTCGAGGCAGGACAAGAGAATTCACTGTCCCTCCAGTTAGAGAAGCTTAAACAAGCAATCAGATAGAGGACCCCCCACCCCGACACTCACTCAGGCATTCACCCCTCACTCTCAGGAAGCCCAACAGCTGCACTCCCACATGCACAAGCACATATGCACACACACAAGCACTCATTAATTCACTGAGCAAATAGTAACTACTTCATACCCAAAGCTATTCTAATCAAGCCCATGAATGTGTATTCTGGAGTTTAAACTTCTCATGAACACACACACACACAGAGAGATACACACTGGGCACATTACACAACATAAAGGCACATATACACACAGAAGCCCACAGGTAAATCACATTTAAACATGCCTATCCAATTTAGATATCAGAACTGTCTCTCCCATCCAGTCACTCACATGCACACACTTTACATATATTTTCAGATCACATTTGGCACCAAGGATTGGTTTCATTGCTCATTTTTGCCAGTGTGGCTCTATTTTACCTTGGAGGCTCCCAGCTTAAGACTATTGTTCTTACCAGGAGTGCCATCTCTATTTGGCTCACTATCTGATGGCTGTATATTTGACACTTCCAGGGGCTCATATCTGCAGTCTGGGCTGAGATTAGACAGTGACAGGCCGCCTGGCAACAGGAAAGGGCAGCTACCTGTGGTGTGATGCAATGGAAGAGGTAAGTAACTCATTAAAAATAATCTCAGGTTCTCTCCCAAGTTCAAACTAACAGCAGCAGCAAAGGCAGCAATAATAATAATTACCACTGGATAAATATTCACCATATGCAAAGCAATATACTGGGTGCATTTCATGGAATGTTTTGTCTTATTCCCTCAACAATCCATGAGAGTGGAGTATTGTTATGCCCACTTTGCATAAAACTGAAACTAAGCATTGCAAGGTTAGGACCAATGACATCAGCTAACTGGTAGTAGAGTCAATATTTAAACCCAGGCTCAAATGCTCCCTGTACCAGTTAGCTGCTTCTAAATCAGTTCATTGTTATTATTCTGTGCATTCATTCTAATGCTGCTGGGGTCGATGCGGCTGTTCTAGCTAGGTTTCCTTACAGGGCAGGAAGAGGGTGAGGCAAAGCTAAGCATCAATTTTATTGGGAAGGGTTGCCAGAATTTCAGTAATTGACATAGATGTTTTAACTGATGAAAATCAAATTGAGGCAATTACCCATGAGCAACATCAAAACTTTAGGACCAGCAAGATGGCTTAGTATACAGAAGAATTTGCTGTGCAAATCTGGTGATCTGTGTTCGATCCCCAGGTCCCACAGTAGAAGAGAACCAAAAGTTGTCATCTGACCTCCACATGTACTTCACACACACACACACACACACACACACACACACACACATATCATATATACACATCTGTAACATATAAACATACATACAATAATAGTTTTTAAAACAAATTTTTAATCTTTAAAGACAAGGTCAATATTTCCAATGTTGGCTTTTAACTAAGACTCCAGTATAGCTGGATTCTGCACTATAATAGAACCACTCTGGTGCTCCTCCTGTCAATCACCTATGGAGTTAGAGATACCTGAAGGCTCACTCCCTCATGTCAGGCGCCTATGAGGGGAAGCCTCATTGGAAAGGCTGGTGTTACAAGGGCATCCTCTAGTTCTGCATGGTCTCTAGATCTCTCTGAGATGCTCAGAAGCCCATGGCTACATATATGTGTGTGTGTCCTCTAAGAAAGGCAGAAGCCATAACTATTTTACAATCCAGGCTCAGAAGCCACACAGCCACTCTGTCACAGGATGATACCTGTTAGCCACAAACCCCCAAAGCTAGCCTACATTCATGAAGGCATTAAAGGCTCCACCTCTTGGTCTGAGACAGGTTCTACCACACCACACTTCCAAACCACTGCCCCGGGAACTCTATCTATCAAGAAGCCCCCAGTGAAGCAGCAGATCCCCAAATCAAACAGGATATGGTTGAATCAGAAGGAGTTTGTCCCACATGGCCTGAGTACAGCCTGTGGCCTGACCTCTCAGGGCTGTCTACACTCCCAGGACCCTCCTGCTTCCTTCCTCAGCTCTAGGTCAACTGGGAGGTACCAGCAATGTTTCCTCGTATCCTTCATTAGTCTTCTGTTTTGCATAGCTAAGTGAGGCTTGGGAGATGTTATTTTGATATGGATGTC